>OU015501.1:33071339-33208839 GCA_907164885.2 Dolomedes plantarius
AAGATCAAAGCTGCAGCACTAAGTATTTAATTCCTTAACCAGTCGGGGAGGGATTCATCGGGAATTTAATAACTTAATTAATTTATTTATTTTTGTCGTAATATCGTGAAGATTGATACATACAAATTAATATGACAAAAAAGAGAATAGAGTTATTGATGTTATCAATCGAACGAGTTTAAAATGCGTATAATGTATGTTAAACTTATATACACATTACACTCTGTATAAACTTGTATACATATATACACACATGCGTAAAAACTTATATACATACGTATAACCATTGGCGGCTCCAAGGGGGGGGGGGGCAATAGGGGCAGTTGCCCCTCCCAAAAAAGCCCGGCGTTTTTTTTTTCATAGCCTAAAATTATATAATCGTAGACCGAATACTAAATGAGTTTAAATTTAAAATGGGAAGATGTTTATTTCTTATATATATATATATATATATATATATATAGCCCCCCCCCAAAAAAAAAGTTGCCCTCTTGACGTTGCCCCCCTCCCCCCAAAAAAAATCTGGGCTGGAGCCGCCCCTGACGTTTACAGGTACGTATAAACTTATATGCATTCTGTATAAGATTATACATATACATACAAATTAACATACAAGTAATACGTACGAGTAATACATACACGTTTATACATATACATATACGTATGTATATACACACATACAAGCTTACGCATACATATACATTACACTCAAAGAAGGACTACTTGTATACATTACACTCAAGACTACTTGTATACATATATACACACATGCGTAAAAACTTATATACATACGTATAACCATTGGCGGCTCCAAGGGGGGGGGGGCAATAGGGGCAGTTGCCCCTCCCAAAAAAGCCCGGCGTATTTTTTTTTCATAGCCTAAAATTATATAATCGTAGACCGAATACTAAATGAGTTTAAATTTAAAATGGGAAGATGTTTATTTCTTATATATATATATATATATATATATATAGCCCCCCCCCCAAAAAAAAAGTTGCCCTCTTGACGTTGCCCCCCTCCCCCCAAAAAAAATCTGGGCTGGAGCCGCCCCTGACGTTTACAGGTACGTATAAACTTATATGCATTCTGTATAAGATTATACATATACATACAAATTAACATACAAGTAATACGTACGAGTAATACATACACGTTTATACATATACATATACGTATGTATATACACACATACAAGCTTACGCATACATATACATTACACTCAAAGAAGGTGTATTGTGTATATGGATTGGTTTTTCTCGTCTCGGTGCTTTGTCAACCAAAAAAAAAAAGCTAAAATTTTCGATTTCGTAATAAAAATTGAGCACACTTTTTAGAAATTTTATCAGTTAAATTTTGTTTCTCTTTCATTGCATTTCTTCAACGATATTACTGAAGTAGAAATTCAAGGAAATTACTATATGGGAACTACTATCACTTTCACACAACAGTTCAGTCACTTATTCTAACTGGAAAATATGTAAAAGCCTGGGCGGCATTTATCTTTTTATCATTAGCGGTTAAAATTACTGATGTTTTCTTTCGGAAAATAAAAGGGTGAACTTGAGAATATTTTCTATTTAGTTTCTATTTATTAAACCAAGATTTTTTTATTTTGAAGTTATATTTTTTTTTGGAGAAAAGGTCTACTTTGTCAGAAATAAATATTATTTGCTACCTTAAAGATTTTCAGATAGCATTTCCTAATGTTGGATTACCTTCGAGATCTTCACACAAACTTATCTCTTTTTTTAGAAGAAATATCCAAATATTAAAATTTTCTTTATAATGTTTATTTTGCGTTGATCAAACGCTCTGGGGCAGCATTGGTGCAATTACAGGGTAGTAAGGTAGAACCTCGTCCGCGAGGCGGTAGAAAAAAAGGTAATTTCAAGGTAAATTAAATGACCGCAGGAAAATTTTGCAAAAAAGTGATCAAAAGCCGAGGGCAAAAAAAAAAGTGATTAGTTATTAGATTAGGATTTAGCGAAAATCTTTAGGACTTTTGACTTAGTCCTGACTGGCTTGGTTCGACTGCACCTCTGCGGGGCTGTCAGATCAATAGGAATTCAAATTCTTTGGTAAGGACGTAATTTTGGGTAGTGATTCCATCTAAGATTTATGTATCAATAATTCTTCGTACGGCAAAACAGATAATCTATATATATAAAACAGTTCCGTAACTGACTTATTCATTCACTGACTGACTGACTGACATACAACGCACAGACCAAACCGCTGGATCTAAAGGGCTGAAATTTTGCATGGCGATTCTTATAATAGTGTAGGGGTGCATTAAGAAAGATTTTTCAAAAATTCTTCTTAGATTTTTTTAAATTAAATTTTTAAGCTGTTTTTTAAACTTTTTTTACGTTTGCATTTAAAATAATACATTGAGGGTTATAAAATTTATATCACAAGAAAGATCATAAAAATTCCTTTAAAATCACATCTTTTTCGAATCTTTACCTCCATTTTCTGATTTTTGGTGAATTTTTAAAGATTCATTTTTAGAATTTAATTTATTAAATGCCGATCACGTGATTTCTTTTTCTGGTACTTTAAATAAAATTATCGTCACGTGCGTAACAACTAAATAGACAAAAAAAATTTTTTTTCTTGCTAATGCGGCAGACGATTGGACATTTTGTCTTTAAAAATATCCCTTACGATTTATTTATAAATATATATTTTTTTCTACATCAATTGTATACATTGATCGTCATATTTACTATATATATATTTTTTTTTTGGCATCAATTGCATACACTGACCGTTGTATTTAATTTGAATGTACTCCGTAGCGAATCACGGGTTTTCAGCTAGTAATAAGTATAATTCTTCAGCGGCAAAACAGATTTAGCACATTGGAGGAAACATTGTGAGATTAAATATGATTTAAATAGAAATTTTCAGTGATACACAACATAAATTTACCGTCTAGCTTTTAAAAAACAGAATTATTAGAGATCGCATTTAATATAATTTTCATGGGAAAAAAAATCTAATTTGACGTAATTTAAACTAAAATATAAATCAGTATTGTTTAAACATTTAATTACCTCTGGTCAAGTAATTTTTTCAGAAAATTATGTCTGACAATCCTGAACACTTATTTTTGATTTAAGGGCCCTTCTAGAATTAAAAGATGCAAATTGTAAAAGTATAATTTACGGCCAGTTACATAGAAGCTTAGAGAGAGTTTTCAGAGGCTTTTTTAAAAACTATTTTAAATTTTGTGGTTTTTATTCTTGTAATTGACTACTGGTCCTGATTTTTCCTTGAATTAAGTGACTGCAAATATATATCCACATGTTACATATGACGTAAATGTTTTAATGTCATTTCTTTTTCTCGTATGCTGGTAATAAATATATATGAAATTAAATTATTGTTGGAGAGAGAAAAGATATCTAGCTCTACAAATCATCTTGCCAAAATATTAGTAAAAATGTAGTGCTTGTTTTGGTTGAAACTTATCTGCAGAGATTTTGCTTACAATGTCACCTCACTCCCAAACAGTATCACTTTTTCCTTTGTTAGAACTATCGTTTACTGGAATTCTGACCTCTCAAAGAATCTCTTTCCAGTAGGAAGAAAATGCGCGTTATTTAAGTACGTTTGAATTTCCTAATATCAATTTACATCCAAAGAAAAATAATACTATGTTTATTCACAAAAGTAAAACAAAGAAATTCGTTCTCCTAACAATTTATTTCATTTCTCCCAAGAGGTTTAATGACAAGTTCCCGTGAATGACGAAACCAGCAACGTATATGCAGCAAAGGACCTTCTAGAGTTAATCACTAATATAAGATGTAATATACATATTATATGTGAAATATATATCAAAAACATTACCTCAAGAATTTGCTTTATTCTCACCGAAGACATTGAATAGCAAATTCTTTTAAAAGCTGAAACAATAAACGTATGTAAAAAAGGCCCTTACAGAGTTATTTATATAATAAATAAGAAATAATGAACGTGTAATATTATAGGAAATTATACATATTACATGATGATGTGTAAAAAATTTTCTCTGTTAACCAATTAGTTCAGTCTCTTATATGCGTTCAATAGCAATTTTTCCAG
This sequence comes from Dolomedes plantarius, assembly GCA_907164885.2. Lineage (NCBI taxonomy): Eukaryota > Metazoa > Arthropoda > Arachnida > Araneae > Dolomedidae > Dolomedes > Dolomedes plantarius. The sequence goes on from OU015501.1 coordinate 33,075,435, forward strand.
TGAGTTGAAACAAACAATGGATATTAAAAAAAAGGCCGTTGTAGAAATATCTATTAATACATTTCATAGTAGAAGTAACATACATAATATATGAGAAAAGCAATAGCTTAAAAATTATTTTAATCTTTCCCAAGATGTTCAATAGCAAATTCTCGTAAGATTCAAAACAACCAACGTATATGAAAAAAGCCTATATATCGTTAATTATTTAATGCATTAGAAAAAAATACACGTAAAACAATATATAAGAAATTCATTCTCTTCCATGTCGTGTAACTCCTAATTATCGGGAGAGACGGAACAACCAACATACATGAAATAATTGCCCATACAGAGTTAATTATTAATAAAAATAAAGAAAAAATAATATATGCAGTGAAACTTCCCTAAGGTGGTCAGTAATGCCCCCCCCCCCAAAAAAAAAAATGGCTGTTTTGAAGGGTGGCCGTCGAATATGGGTGGATCTCTCTACGGCGGCCAGTAACGGTTCCATGAAAAGGGGCCATTTTGAAAGGTGGCCGGCTAGAGAAGTTTCACTGTATATATATATATATATATATATATATATATATATATATATATATATATATATATATATATATATAAATATATATATATATATATATATATATATATTTATATGTATATATATATATATATATATATATATATATATATATATATATATTTATATGTATATATATATATATATATATATATATATATATATATATATATATATATATATATATATATATATATATATATATATATATATATATATATATATACACATGCGTGTGTGTGTTAGTTATACAATATTAGAAATTCATTACAGTTTACTTCGTTCTCACCTAAGACGTTTAATTTTAAGGATGATGTATAATAAATTCTCAGGGGAGACAAAACAATCCACGTAAGCAAAAACTAAATTCCAAAAATCCTCCATGAAAATCAAAGGCGAAAGCGTTCAACTGTAAATTAAACTCCATAGCTGGTGATAAAGGATAAGTGTAGTATATTTTAATTAAATGTAAGTGTTAGTATCACGCGAGGTTCTGAGAAATTTTCTCGTCTACGCATTAGCTTTTGTTAAAATTTTCCATAAATTCTCTTGTTTGGATTTTTAGCATTTCTTTTCTCGCTGTTGTCAGCCTATTTTGATACGTAGCATTCACCACAAGGATTTTTCACTTTAATAGTTATTTCATTTATTATGAAAACAAGATCCGACAAATACGTCACCTTGAACCACTCTCCATAAAATAATAAAAATGATCAAATAAATTATACTTCTTTAACAACAGGTGTATACAATTTTAAATAATTAATATCAAGTGTATAGAAGCTCTTCCAGAATTTTTAAACCGAAAGAGTAGAGACATGCAGATATGAGATATCCCTACATATTCTGAACTCTAATTCATCGTCAGCAGGGCCTGATTATGAACGCTGGGGGCCCCTGGGCAGATGCTATTTGGGGGCCCCGCCTCATGAACATTTATAAAAATAAGGACTATCCATGAGCTATATATACTATTAGAAGTACTAGGTGCATACACCAAGGGGGTTTGGGGGGCCCCTAGTATCAGGGGGCCCTGGGCAAAGTCCCGATTTGCCCATGCGATAAAAAGGCCCTGATCGTCAGGGTGAATTTTTATTTGACGCAGAAGCTAATTTACACTCCACTCATTGGACAATATTTTATTAAATCAACAGATGAAATTTGATACTTGACGGGGAATCTAATTTTCAGCACGCTGTATTTGCCTTTCGGTAAGGTCATTCTATCTTGTGCTAATTTGGAAAGTGAAAGAAGCCTGGTCGCAAGTTGTTTTCCCAGCCGAATAGAGTCGCGTAGCTGTAGACCGGAAGCGGATATACCTCGAAATAGAAGAAAATGTTTATCTTGATTTTGAGCTCGGAGTCTTTGGTTACTCGCTTGTCGGCGACAGTTTCCCCTCCGCACACACGAAGCTCAATTTTCCGGTTTTATCCCACAATCCCGAATCCCTTTATCCGAAATTACGTTCAATCTGGCCCTAGAAATGATCTGCTCAAATGGAAGCAGTCCATCAATCAACTAACTCGAATAAAATATATCGGCACAGTACAGAAAGAAAAAAAGTTGCAAATTTTTAAAAAATTAACCATTATTTTTTTATATTTTAAACTCGGGGAACCGTTATTTTCCTTTAGGTATAAAAACCTTGATTATCATTCGTAAGTGTTAAATGAATAAAATAATTGCAGTGAGAATTTATTTCGTTGGTATAAAAAGTAAATATACAGATATTCCTCGACTTACGACCGCGATAGGGACCGAGACATTGGTCGTAAGTTGATTTGGTCGTAAATCGAGTTTCAAGCAAATTTATTTTGTATATGTGCATATATATATATTTTACTTTCATGCATACATATGTAATTTAAAATACATTGTACTTTATTTAGAAGGCATAAATTATTCTTCGCCATCACTACTTATTATGCTAGTACAATCCAATGGTTCAGAACTTGCGACAAAAGATACGTTGCAAGTTTTTTTAACAAAGTTATCCAAGGTAGTTTTTAATAGTCATGTAATACATATAGGTATGTACTGTACATTCAAGGAACAACATTTTTGAGAAAAAGATAAAAATAAGTAAAAAGAAATTAATAAAAATTTCGGTCGTAAGTGCGAGCGGTCGTAAGTCGATTGGTCGTAAGTCGAGTGGTCGTATGTCGAGGAATACCTGTACTACAGTCGTACAGGAGGGAACTTAAAACCACGCTAAGATTGCATAATTTGAACGTTTTGTCACTATATATAACATTGAGAACTTTACTGAATGAAATTCCAAACAGAGGTATTTTTTTGTTTTGTTTTGGTTTTACAACTCCAGCTCTATGTTGAACGGGAATAGACTCTAATATTTAACAGAACGTTTAAAAATAAATAAATAAATAAAATTTAAAAAAATCTTCTTCTGATATTCTTTAATATAACTAAAAAAGAATGTCATCTTGATTACCTGCATTCTTTTTCTGAAAAATACTCGGAAAGAATTTTCTATTCAGATGTTATTCATTCAGATGTACGTAAAGCGTATTTCATTGATTAACTTTATTTTAGAGGATTAAATAATTTATTTTACCAGAATTAACTAAAATTGATTATTAGAGAAAAATTTTAACTTTACCTGCATTTAAGCTATAATACAACTACATTTGCGTTGAAGGAAATTCTCATTTGTTGACGCTTTAAAAATTAAAAGGAAAAAAACTATTAACCTTGTCCCTAACTCCTCACTTAATCGTGAACTCGATTTTCAAATCTAATTCATGCTTCCTTTTTCTTCACAAATACTGTGAAGTTGTGAACTAAAAAATTACATTATTATTAAAACTTTCATACGTTTATTATTAAAAATTTCATACAAAATTTGCAAAACTTGGGAAAAGTAAAAACAAGACCGTTGTAACTTAATGTGTAAATGATTATAGTTAAGTGTTCTTATATGATTTGGAATGCCTTGAAACTAATTCTAGGTATATTTAAAAAAAAAAAACTGCATGGATAATAATGTATCCTTTATAAATTGTATTGTTTTAATACATTATTAGCTTAGAAAAGAATAAAAATCACAACAAATTGTGCAGCGAATGATAATTTTAGATACGATAACAAAAAAAAATTAAAAAATTGTTAGTTTAACTACAAATACATTTACGCTCGAGAAGAAAGTCGAAAGTTTTTAAGAGTTACAGGCTACTAATTATCAAATGTTGACTTTTTTTTTTATCTATTTACAATTTTCAAACTTTTCCTCATCTTTTTCTAGCTTCATTCCTTTATATTTAACCCCAAAGCTCTTTTATCAAAGTTCGGTATGTTTTCTTCGATATATCTCCTCTTTTTATCTATTTATTTACTTATGTTTTTTATGTACCTCTGTGGTTGAAATTCCTAATCTTTCCATTATGAACTGAGTTCCAGCGTCTTCATGATATGAATTAAAAATGATAGAAAATTGAATTTAAAAAAATAATTACTTTTTCGGGATAATAAATATTGTTTATTCATTCATGTTGTTACGCTAGAGGAAATGATAAAGTTAATTGTAGCAGCCAAAGTAAAATCGAGAAACGCGAAAAAAGGAGAAAAAACTTAACTTTAAAATACCAGTACCGTCGAACCCCGTTATAACGAACTTCAAGGGACCAAAGGTTTTGTTCGTTTTATCCGGTGGTTCGCTATATCTGAACCGTTAAAATAAATGCTAGAGTTCACAAAATGTATAACTCATCATTTGCAATGTGTATTCAATAATGATGTATTAAAAAAAGATGAAATCTATTAAAATGATCATTAAGAAATTAAATCGACTGAAATCGATTACATTAAACTGAAACAATGCTAATTAAATTACGTACAATAGGAAAACGGCTTGACCAAAAATTTCATTCGTCATATCCGTGACTTTGTTATATACTGGGTTCGCTATAACGGGATTCGATTGTAGAATACAGTTCGTGATTCGCTAAAAGGAGTTATTTTGTAAACGAAATTAGTAACTTTTTTCAAGACCAAAAAAATTGAAAGTGGGATTTGATTATGGGCAGAAAAATCTTATAAATTCTGACAGCGTATTACGGGATGTTGAAGTACAGCTGACAGTTGAAAAGGATCCAAGCTAATTTTTCCAGCACGGCTGGTATTTACAGAAATAGTAAAGAAATCGTAGAGTTATTCGTAACAGCCGAAGAAAACTTGAGAAACATTGAAAAATTGAGAAAAATTTAGGTTTCAAATGCTTGTGGTATTTAGACAGAACGATTGACTAAAAAGAGTATTTTAAGGAGCAAAACTGGAGTGATTTTTTCGTAAGATCACAAAAAATTTAAATCGAGATTTCTATACGTTCAAAAAATTGGTATAAGTCCGATCCGTGTAACTGAAAATTTTGATTGAAGTATAGCTGCGAGCTGATAGAGAGGATTAAAGCAATTTCTTTTCAATGCGGCAGGCCTTTATCCACAAAAACAGTAAAACTTAAGATGTAGTAATATATATTCTACAGTAATTCGTACTACAGTGTGGATTTGTAGTTTACAGTATAATAAAGTTATTCGAACCAGCCGAGGCAAAATCGAGAGACCTTGAAAAAAAATTTCAGCTAGTCTCTTCTACCGTAACTACCGCGGGTTATTAACGTAGGATTACTTATCGTTGCTTACCACTTTTTTTTTTCAATAAAATTCCTATATACGAAGAGAAGGAGGAGTGATAACCCTATGCATAACAGGTCGATGGTAAGAAAAATATGTTACATATGTTAGAAAATCGGGACATATGTAACAAACATATGTAAAACAATATACACCTTTTAGAAATAATTTTCTGCCACTCTTGATTTATAACATTAAACGACGGTTTTAATGTCTGAAATTTTGCTTTACCGCGGACCATTTTGGAGGAACGTAATCCCACGTTAAAAAAAGAAAAACATAGAAAATACCCTTCGTTTTAAAATACATGTCACGCTTAAGAGATTATTTTATGGATAAAACCGAAGTAAATTTTCTTAAAGATCACAAAAAAGGAATTGCGGTATTTTAATATGTAAAGAAAATTCTTCTAAATCCAATCCGTATATTGGAGGAAGTTGAAGTGAGGCTGGCTTAGAACATATCTCTTACCGATGTGGCAGGCAATGATCTTGAAGACATTAGCATATGCAAAGCAATTTTTTTTTACTGATTTTCTATGGGGGCATCCAATGAGCCACAAAAGCTAGTCTCATGATACGACAAATGCCTCAATAAATATGGCGACTACGTTAAAAAAGTAGTGCAATATACGTTTTAACATTTGGCAATAAATATCTTTCAGAAACTTCTTCCTAATTTTTTTTACACCCAATCGGTTCTAACTCTCTGGATGCGCTGATGCAATCGCTCGAGATATTCCCCGCGTTTATGAGGGAAGGAATTAAAACCCCCAAACTTTCACAACAGAATGGTATCCCTTACCATGGTGGCATATGTCACTTGGAAGTGTGTTGAAGGATTTATGATTATTGATAATCAACGTGGAGAGCTAATGTGGGTTTAAAAAAATGCATGTACCAACAAAAAACAGGAAAGAGGATTACAAAGACAGAACCGAAGTAATTAATATGCATTTTAGATTCATTGAAAGAGGAAATCGCGGATAAATGATAATAGCAATAAAAATTCCTCTTTCAGCATCCAGTAGAAAAAAAAACCCCAAAATAAAAACCCAGAAAGTGGTCTCCGAAAATGAAGTGAAACTTAAGCTATTCGCCGACCGAAAAAGAAAGAAACAAAAAACAGGATGCACGAACTTATTCATCGTCAGAGATCAAATTCATCATAAATTAGCAAACATATACCGCAACAAGCATAATTCTTCCTTAGAAAGAAAACAAACGACACGATAAAGGGATTGATAAAATAATTTTGTTGATCATTATAAATTCTAGTAGACATTAGCATAGTACATTTGTATATATATATAAATATATATATACAAATTTTCTCCATAGGTTAACATTGAGGTGAGCGAATCCAATAGGGTTAGTACACAACAGCCTTAAGCTGAAAAGACCATGATATTCCGCTATAAAATGGATGTCAGAAACTGTCATCTATTATGTTTACCTGTTTCATTCTACTTTGCAGAGAAATAGGACAGTATACTGCTACATCAATTTACAACCATGATAAAATTTAGGCAGTAAATGTTGATTGAGTATAGATTTTATTTTCTCTCACATTTAGAGATAAATATGGCAGGTTATAGTCTTGAATTTGGTAATTTCTGATTTGTTGGAAACAGGTTTTGTTGCAATATAATTAAGAATTTATTCCATGTGTAATGACCATAAACATCAACTTATCTGATCAACAGCACGGGATCGGGAGATGCTTATCTTGGTCATCAGACTGTGACTTTGTGACAAGGTTTAGATTTGTGATGAATGTTTTTTATGTTTAAGATGGAGGGGGAAAACCGAATCAATACCTTTACTGCCGTTCGATTTAAGGCTAGGAGAAAAAAAGGGTGTAATTCATAAAACCTTCCTCTCATTTCAGCTGCGCTGTGCGGTTTGTGAAATCCGAAAGTTAAACGTAATAAATCGACTTTTTAGCACTGGTCGAATAAAGAACAAACCCTTTATACCTCATTTTTAGACTGAAAAAAAATGTCCCGTACTATTATATTCATTATTTATTTTTTAAATCAGAAAAAGAAATTTTAGAAAATCTAGGAAAATTACAGGATAAAATACTGAACACGAAAATGTTTTATGTATAAAATTTCGGTTCGTGTTTACGCTTTATGAAACATCCTTTCAAATCGATATAATTTTTTTATCAAGCATAATTTACCGATTAAAAGGGCAGTAAAATGAAAGAAAAAAATAAAAGATTTAGTACTGAAAGTTTCTACTTTTTTGCGAGTATTGATAAATTAATTCGCGATAAATAAAGACTTAGTTAAAACGTACTGAAATATAGCATCAGCCTTTTCTGAAACTATTTCTGAAACGTTTTCTGAAACTATTTCTGAAGAAACCTTAACGTTTTTGTTAAAAAAGAAAATATTTATACGAAGTGGAGAAAAAAATCTTTGATGAAAACATTAAAAAGAAACTAAACCATGCATATAAATAGCATGAGGCCTTTAAGTTTTCTATAACAATTTTTGAAGAAGCCATAATAGAGTCAGTATAAGTTCAAAATTAATTAATGAGTGTCAATTTAGCATTAAAATATTTAATTTGTTCTGAAAACTTCTTAGTTTTTAAATATAAACTGGCAGATGAGAATTTGTCACCGATGGTTTCATGAAGACATATTAACCGAACTGACGTTGACAGAAAAACATGAAGTCACTCTATGAAAACACGCTTCCAACATCCTATATTTATTTCCCGTGCAGCTAACACGTAATTTAAAGTATCTGTAGTCAAGTATACACGATCAAGTAACAAGAGATATGGCAAGATAAGAGGTCAATTAGGCCTCACAATGAGAAGATATGATCATTGGAGGAGGAGAAATTTAAAATATGTACATAAGGCAGAAAAAACTGCAGACTTACATACTATGTATTTCACTAAAAAGAAAAGGGGGAATTAGAGTAAGAGAGCGGGATTCGAAAAATGAGAATTCCTAGCATCTCTAGGACAGTTTGATTGATAGAATGCTGGTTGTCGAGGATTAAAGTTTCGGGTTTTAAATTTGGCACTTGCAGACGTTCGTTAGACGATCTTAACGACTAATTATCATATTATCATTCAACCATCCATAGATTTTTCAAAATTTCATTTCCTGTAATACGCACTACATCATTTTATTGTACATGCACATCAACACATATACAGTGATACTCCGATTTAACGAATTTATCGGGTTTACGAGCGTTTTTCATTTGGTCTCCACTGATTTATCTAGAACCCCATACAAAATGATCTCCGATTTAACAATATCAATGTTTGTCCAAAATTTAACAGTACCAGTGTTTATCCAAAAACTGATGTCAAATGTTCTGGTAACCCCAAACTACATTTCTAAAGATTAGAATGAGGCAAAGTGTACTGGAGGGAATACTTAAACCGTTTAATTTTTTTTGGGTTCGTAATGGAAGCGAAATACTGATCGAAGGGACATCCATCCTCCCCCTTTCCTATCCTGATGATGCATACACAACTGATCTATACAGCCTTCACGAGTAGCAGAGTTGATATATATATATATATATATATATATATATATATATATATATATTTATACAGAGGCTGTTCACACATTTTTTAGACGATGTATATTGTATTCACAAAACTAAATTACATAAAATTCTTGTGTTTTAAATGTTCTACTTGACATCCCTTATTCTGAACTATCTTTCGACACCGCAATTTCCAGGATAATAATGCCTTTTGAAGTGTCAGAAGAGGTATTCTATCCCATTCCTTCTGAACAGCTTTCCAGAGTCCTGTAAGGATTTTGGGACGACGTTTGGATAATGCAGATTTTAAAAGTCCGAAAGCACAAAAATCCATAGGTGATACATCGGGAAATTTAGTAGGGATATCAGTGAAGGATATGGCCTTGATACCAGTTTTTTGTTCCATTTCTTTTAGGAAATTTGCAGTGGATTTTAATGTGTGACTGCTAGCTTTGTCCTGATGGAGTCTCACAGATTGATGGCCCTGTGGGTAAAGCGATGGTATTTCATTCAGAAAAATTGGCGATAAAATATGTTCCTGATAGTATTTGGAGTTAATCTTGACATTTTCCCCACTCTCTTTATTTTTAACTTGCCATTATAAGAAAAACCAGCAACAATCAAGAATCCCTTAGAAAAACTTTCTTTCGATTCTTTGAACCATGTACTTAAATTTTTTTCACCCCTTTTATGATAATAAATGGCTCTTTTTTTGTTGCAATCATTTAAATACACTCATGATTCATCTATTGTGACAATTGTTTTCCATTTTTTCTTTGTATAATTGTTTCTCATATAGAATTATGCAGCGTGTCCTGCGTTCAGCGGTATGATTTGGAAGAAGACGATGCACATTGCGTTTTTTCGCTTTCTTAAGATTTAAATCAACGTTTATCATTTTGTTTACAGTGGACACCGAGCATTTTAATGATTTTGCAACTGTCCTTTGACTAGGGGGATTTTCTTTTAACATTAAACAACGTACCTTTGCAATAGTCGAAGATGTCCGTTTTTTCTTTGGATACTTGTTTGGAATTTTTGTCCCACTCGAGGCTCCAATTTGACGTTTTATTCCTTTCTTGTTCACGATATTACCTATCTACGCTTTAGATATCACAAAACCATGACTCTCACATCGTTTTTGGATAACGGAGTATGCATATTTCTCTTCGGAAAGAGCATAAATGTAGCCTTCGAACCACTGCTTTGTTAAAAACGCCATTTTGAATAAAAACAAAACTTTCAAGTCTCAGACGATAATTTTGACTTTTAAAAACATAGTACAATTGCAATTATTTCTTTTGCAGCAAACGATTTTTTATTACCGCTTACCAAAATCGTCCAAAAAATGTGCGAACAGCCTCTGTATATATATATATATATATATATATATATATATATATATATATATATATATATATATATATATATATATAAATATATATATATATATACATATATATATATATATACACACACATATATATATATATATATATATATATATATATATATATATATATATATATGTGTGTGTGGGGGGGGGGGCGGGATAAAGGGCTGAAGTCAAAAACAGTGATTTAAATATACCAAGTTATTGGCTTTTATACCAACCACAGAACAATAGTTTCGACTTGAGTCTTTTGTACAAAGAAATGTACTTTTGTATACAAAATTGATAGACTTAAGCCTTTTATACAAGTCAAAAGATTTATTTATTTTTTTTATCAATACTAACAAATATCTAAAAAACTTTTTTTTACTTAAGCCCTTTATACCGGGCACCATATATATATATATATATATATATATATATATATATATATATATATTGCATTCTGCAGGCTTGGTTTAGCTGATATATATCTCTGTTGTCAGAAATCCTGTTTATAGCGAGCGTGAACCTCCAGTGATACATTAAAATAAAATCGAAATGCTAGAGTCTGTTTTTTAAGGACGTCAGCACAAAAATCTTAAGTTCTAGTACTAGAGGTAGTAGGAATAATTATGTAGGGCAGATAATAAATACACTGATACTCCTATATCAGTGGTAATTAATGCACGGGCGTGCATGGAAAACACGGGTAATCTTAAATGGCTCTGTACATTGTTAATCTATTGTAGAACCAAGATGTGATTTAAATCATGGCACATGTTTCAGTTGAATTTTTTTATTTTTTATTTTAGTACTCATGATGCATTAAAGTTTTTAACTATTCTATGCAATGTATCTGTAAAACATATGTATACATGATTTTTTCCCCCTATGTTGCATATAAATATTATATGTGGATATCTGGAATATTGGAATATATTAACACGCATCTTTTTTTAGTTGGAACCCCAGTCCGTCTTCACCTTTATTAATGATAAAAGAACCATTGTTAGAATGTTTTGATAAAGCAAGCGTTATGTCACGTATTTAATATCAGTTTAGAACTTTAGTAAAGATAAAATTTTTAATCTAAATTTTTATAGTGCTTATGTCATTTTATGAAATAAGTGGAACCAGAATCCCAAAATACCAATAAAATAATTAGGTAAAAATAACATGTATATATTATATTAAAGTACTAACATATTCATCATCAAAAGTAAAAGTGAAAACTTTACAGCATCGTAGGGGTAGTTTAGTTTGGTTTGGAGAGCTAAAGTCAACTTTTTGCTACACGAGGGCTAACCTACCGGAGCCTAGACCGGAACCTACGGCTTAAAACCGATTCCGAACGGCTACAAACATCCATGCTCAGAGTGGTACCGACTCTGGTACAGACTCTGGTATCGAATGCCAGCGCCCTAGCCGTTCGGCCATCATAGGAACAATTACGTATAAACCAAATTTCATACAGGGATGCATTTTAATGATATCCCAGCTATTTGTTTTATCCTCTACATCAGGGGTTCCCAACCTGTGACTCGCGACCCCCAAGGGAGTCACGATGTGTTTTCTGGGAGGTCGTCAGGGTTTTATCCAAGTAAAACAATTTTTTAGCGAATTTCTCATTGAAAGAATTTGTCAATATTTATTTAACACTAAACTGTAGGGCAGTGTTATTTTTTAAAGGAAATACTCTCACTTAAACCGCAAACTCGTTTCGTTTGATATCTACGACCTTTATTTGATGGTAAATGAAAATCGCAGTTACTTACTACGTGCAGTACACAAACTCTAACCGTGAGTTAGCCATTCATCAGTCTGGGCTATCACTTTTGTCAATATTGTTGTAGTTTTCCCCAACGGAATAAAGAAATTTTTGTTTAGGTAGGAGTTGTACAATTCTGGATCAATACGGTAGGTGCATTATTTTTATTGTGATTCTATTCTGCTCTTGCTTTGACTGAAACCTTGAGGGACCTTTGACCGAGGGAGGTTTCTTAATGTTCTCCATTTCTTTCGAATTTCTAACAAATTTCATGTTTGTTAAATTAAGTTGGAATTATAGGAAATGCATTTTAATGCTTTCTTCATGTCTAAAGGCGTTTTTAAAGAAAATTTTCAAGGAGGACATGAAGGAGGGGGGGGGAGGGGGTAGCAGGATGCGTGGAAACCATTGAAAGGGGTCGTGATTCGTAAAAAATCGAGAAACACTGCTCTACATGTTTATAACCACACAAATTTGAGGAAACATTCTTTAAAAGTAACATTTTTTATGGTATTGGGGCAATGAAACCACACAAAATTATTCAAGTTTTTTTATTTTTAAATATTTATATGCAGTTAATCGATTATTGGTCTCAGCAAAAATATCTCTCATGGTTATGTTTAAACCTCCTCCGATAAAATCTTTTTTATGAGTGTGCTAGAGCGCTAGTTTGAAACACTTGCAAAATTTAAGTGTCAGTTACTGCCATGAATTAATTAAATTTAAAAAATAACTGACTCAGTTTTGAGTAAAACTTTTATCCCCAATTTTTGATTATTAAACAATAATTACAGACTTCTTTCAGACACCCTGAGTCATTCCCTTCAATATACTACGCGTTTTAAATTCTTCGAAAAAAATTTGAAAGCAGCTCAAGAGAAAATACGACTGTGAAAAACAGTTCTGGATTTTTGCAATACGGGCAATGAATGAATGCTCTATTTTACCCCAAACCGGTTCTGTTTCCGCATATTCCTGGAAACAGGAAATGGGCATCAGTTAGGGGTCTTCTCTAACGAATCAAGTTTGGGATTTTCCAACCAAGTTTTGAAGAAATAACTGTTCTAAAAAGCGTAAAAATTACCGTGACAGGCACTTCACGCAAATAGGTTCTCCCTCCCCCTCCACACAAACACACACACTGCTGACTATTTGACTTGAATTCACTCAAGTATGCGAAATTTGGGTCACTCTCATATAAAGATAAAGCAAAGAAATATATAAAAAAGTTAAGAAGGGATAAGGAAAAAATATATAGATATATAGAAATAAATTATATATAGAAAAGTTGTGAGGGGAAAGCAAAAATATAATTTAAACTTCTGGGGAGCTGTAAAAAATAAAAATAAAAATTATATCCTTTTGAAAAACGAAATTCATATAAATTTTCTTTTATGTATATTCGAGATAGTATTTGAAGGGTCCTGGTATACAAGTATTTTACGATCACTCGACTTACGACCGCTCGCACTTACGATCGAAATTTTTATTTTTACTTATTTTTAACTTTTTCTTAAAAATATTGCTCCTTGAATGTACAGTGCATACCTATATGTATTACATGACTATTAAAAACTACCTTGGATAACTTTGTTAAAAAAACTTGCAACGCACCTTCTGTCGCAAATTCTGAACCATTGGATTGTACTAACATAATAAGTAATTAGTTGGTACCCGTCAAAACATGACGGCTAGATAGTAAATAAATGTACTAATACACAAATTATACTCAACACATCATTTCCAAATGTAGAAAATCATAAAAATGTGCAGAAAAAAATTAATGTGTTTTAAGCAGCCTCGTGCTTAGTATCTAAAGCCAGATTTAAGAATGTCACTGAGCATGCGCAGAAAGCAATTTTTTTTAAATTGTAAATTATCGCTAATTAAACAATTTCCATCAGGTTTAATCTTATGTTTCGCAAACTTAATTTTCATAAAAATGGCAGAGAGAGATCTAGAGACTCCTGAGCATGTGCAGCAACAGTGAGTTTCTAAAGACAGATTTAAACATGCCACTGAGCATGCGAAGAAATCAATTTTAATTGTAAATGATCGCTCATTAATAGAAATTGCGGTCACAAAAACCAAATTTGACAAATCTACAGATTACAGTCTTTCGTTTAAGACCAAAATGAAGTAAATTGATACAGTAGTTTTCTCTCACGGACTGCCCAAAAAGTCGGCTTAGCAACTCAAATATATAGATGATTGCGAAGAACAATTTATGCCGTCTAAATAAAGTACAGTGTATTTTAAATTGCGTATGTATGTATGAAAGTAAAACATATATGAATGTACATATACAAAAAAAAAAAATTGTTTGAAACTCGACTTAAGACTAAATCAACTGACGACCAATATCTCGGTCCCTATCTCGGTCGTAAGTCGGGGAATATCGGTATATGTCTTTCGACATTGACGTAAAAAAATTAGACAATCTCATCTTATATTGCTTTACTGTATTGCTCATATGTGATGAAACTGAAAGAGGTTAACACAAATTAGATGTGTTTCAAACTAGTTAGTAATGGTGTCTGTAATTCAGCATGACAACACTTCACTCTAGTAAGTATGAACAGAATTTTCAATTCCTATTGATATGGGGAAGACTAAGTATTTTTCTGATTTTCAGGATATGTGTTTTAACTACAGGGGGGGGGGGTGAATTGGTTAAAATGAAGTTTAAAACAAAACCATGCAAAATTAACTCTTCCAATATCGGGTAATTTCTTGAAATGTAAAGATGAAATATTAAGGTAGATCTCTGATATTTTAAAATAAACATATGGTATTTATATACACACATAAATAATTATCAATAAATAAAAGATAATTTGAATAACTTTCATCAAAAAGATGCTTTTTAAAGTACATGCAGAAGCCTCAATGATGTGACATTGAATAGTTTTATAGTTGCATCCGATCCAAGAAATATATTTGCTAGCTCGTTTGAACGAGGAGAGGTAAAAAGAAAAGAAGAAAAGGATGGCATCAAAGGAAAATCTAAACACAAAATTGCTGAGACTTTTAAAATATTGAACTTTCACGATTAGTTAGTGTCAGGAATAAATCCTGTGATTTACAATCCATAGCATAGGTGTAGCGTGCTTCTGACTTTCTTTTTTTTTTTTTTCGGGGGGGGGGGGGGGAGCAAGAAATGAATTCAGTTCGTGCCCGCCTTAGCGCACTGACTTCCGGACGTTCCTTAAAATATGAAATATTATGATTTTTTAAAATTAAATAACAATAGAATTGATGTTTGAATAGTATTCCAAAGTTATACATTGAGAAATAAATATAATATAAATAAAATGAGAAAAAATTATAGCATCGAATTTTTGTTATGGGTCATATCATTGCTAAAAACTATGTTTAGGCCAGGGGTCCCCAACCCCATGCCCGCGTGCACCATCGTTTTACGTGTGCCCACCGCTGTGCGACCGCGATAAAAATATTTCAGTTTTCAATAAAATGCTATGTAAAAGTTTTCTTATTTTTAATGATTAACCACACAAAAGTAGAAATGGCGTTTTTTATAAAGAATTTTTATACTTTGTAGATTTTGTATGCATTATTTAGTAATCATTTATTTTTCCACAAGAATATTAACAATACTTTTTTATGTTTAATTATATTTTTGGAATTATATGTTTTTTGCATATTATGTGTATGTATTATTAACTATGTCCAACTATAAATTCCCCTTGAAAAAATGAATGGTGCCCACCGTCCAATCGGTATTCTAGAATGTGCTCTTAGATACAAAAAGGTTGGGGACCCCTGGTTTAGGCTAAAGACATATTCGGAAACTTTAGTTTCACAGTTTGAAAAAGCGGGAATAAACCAACTTTCTTAAAAGTTTTCTACAATCTTTCGATTTTAACTGAACTTCTATTAAGGTTTCAATTTATTTCAAGTTAAGTTCGGGGAGTACGTGCCCCCCCCCCCTCCCGTCCCCAACGCTACGCCTATGAACCATACCCATATATTTCTACAATATGAATTTATGATAAACACATAATTCAATTTTAATGCACTAGAAGAGGACAGCAAAATTAATTAAACTTTTCTTAAGATGTTGCAATTTATCCTAATTCTTGTCATGTTTACAATGAAAGGTTTGATTTATGGCAATCTTATACACGCCAAATTTCTGCCTCATAAATCCAGTGAGCGAAGCACACAGCATTTTGTACTTTTTAGAGCAGTATTTAAACTGGAGTTTTATCTCTGTTACAAATTTTATTTGTTTCGCTCACTCCGTGATAAAAAGTAACTTGTTATTTAACTCAAATTAGGAATTAAACGATAGTTTTTTTTATGTTTCTTTTTGCGAATTTCATTTTGCAACAAATCTTTACATATTAACTAAGGCGTCTCAATCTCAAAAAATATATTATCGTCTTTCTTTAATCGTAAATAATCAATATTTTTTGGACTGGAAATTTAATTTTTCTAAAACTATTTCTATAATTTTATTAGACAGTGAAAATAAAAGCAGATCAAAAATCCTAGTTCATTACTTATTACCTCATATTATACATTTTTTAAACAATTAATTTACTTTTAATCTTTACTTTTCATCTATTAGGTTATTCCAGATAATGTTGCGAAGCTTTTAGATTATTTAACTTATCGGAAAATTTTAACTAAACTCACCTTCGAAAGTTTGAACACCATTCCTTACTCCGAGAAGTCATTTTATGTTTTCTTTTTTTTTTTCCAGTTCCCAAAATAATCTTATCAAAAGCTATGAAACTAGTCATATTGAAATAAACGTCAAATTGGAATATTTCAAGAGGGAAACGCATCGAGACAAAAATGCTAATGCTTTCCGGAGGATATGAGCGTAAAACAACCTTGAATTTTCAACCTTGAAGATGTAAGAAGAAAGTGACGAAGTAAAGGACAGTTGATTCATAAAATGCTAGTTCACTGGCCTTGAAAAATTGAAGATTCGCGGAAGTCGAAGGATTGATAAGAGTTCTCTGCAAATAAAGTAATGAAAAAGTTAGAATCGCAAAACTGTGGCACATTCTCTCTCGAAGAAGGGTTGCGTCTAGGACTACAAATCTTATACGGATGACTACAAAACATAGTACTGATAAGGATATTATTCTCTAAGATTTGATTTCGTTATTTCCTTCCTTTGGCGTGGACACAGGGATCAGTGATAGATGAGCCAAGCACCTTAGCACATGATTCGGCTCTGCTGCAGAGGAATTGATCGTCCAAAATTCCATCCTGTGATCGAAGAACTGGTCAAAAATATGTGGGCTTTGGTATCTAAATTTGCACGTCTTCTCGCCAACCATGGATAAGTGCGATGTATTAAGATAGCCTGATGATGGGCTAGAGTCTGAATCACGTGGCATCCTCTATTTATTGTGCTTCTGCTCTCTCCTTGAGCTTCATTTCCGTTACGGAGAACCGATGAAATGTCGTATATTGCAGAGAAAATGTTTGTTATATTAGCAAGTTCTTTAGCTAACCATGGCTAAACGTTGAATGTTACGACATCACTTAGATCTTTTATTAAAACATCATCATTTGAAATTGTTCATGGGGTAGGTTTTCATCAGTTTCTTAAGTTTCTTTTTTCATCAGTTTCAGCAATATCAATACAACATTTTTCTGCTTAAGATGGCGCATCAGTTAACCTTGTAGATTTTCAATCCACATGTTAAGGCATGGGAATTTTCTCTCTCAGTATTTTTGTATTCAGAGATTAGTAAATGCTTATTTCATGTTTTTGCTTTTTTTTCCTTTTGAAAAACCATCCTCAAATGCAATACGCGTTTTTTTTTTTTTTTAATTTTGGGACTTTTTTTTCCATAGCTCAATTTTAATTTTCTAACGATTGTCTTCAATTATTTAATGCCCAGTAAAAAAATAATTGATATTAAAAAAAGGAGCACTTTATTTAAATGTCTACCTACATAAGGAAAAATCGGAACAAAAACAATACGCATATGCTAATCTGCGATTAGAAAAATGATAAGATTTAGAGAGTATTTTTAAGGATTGACCTACTGGGAACCATGAGGATTGAAGACCTTGGAGGCAATTGGTGCCCTAAAAGTAAACATGGAGGACAGCTAGTCTCATGTTATATCCTTTACCCGGCGTACTGCCTGGTACAGGACTTAATAATCTCGAGAAAGCTCTTTCAAATGCTTCAAAAATTGGTGGATAGGAGCGTGAACTTTCAGGGGGCTGCCCCCACCTAGGAGGATTTGTCTGATCCTAGGATGTTTGTTCTCGGATTCGAGTTCCTAAGATTAGATACGAACTCAAATAAAGTAATTAACTAACGCGCACGCGTTTTCATTATTAATTTATGAGAGCCACGAATGTTATTTATAAGAGCAACATTTACCAAAAAACACTTCACTGTGGGTCCTGGGCATACTAGTGGTTAGCGCGTCGGAATTTGGTGCTTGGTTCGAATCCGGCGACTGAGCATTATACATGTCAGTTAGTCAGTCAGTCAATCAGTCAGTCAGGTACGGAACTGTTTTATATATATAAATTGTAGACAGATCATAATGCCATCTACTTCAAATCTCTATCATTAAGAGGAATATAATGGGAATAAAGGATTTTAATAAGGCATAAGCCACTCAGAGGAAATGACCCTCGAGAACGAGGCCTTTTGCAGAGGTCTTTTTACGGGGAAAGACGTCGCAGGTGCAATATACCCCAGATAAACGTCAGAGAAAAATACATACGCATTCCGTCGAAGCTACAAGGTCCGCCCATAAAGTAACCGGACAATTCTTTTATAAATAAGAAATATATTACTCACCTTCAAAAAATTTATCTCCTTCCCCAAAGGAGTCTATACAATTTTTCCGACGTTTCTTCAAGTCATCGAAACACTGTTTATAGGCGTCGGAACTAACCGTTCGCAAAATACGCGTAACATTTCATTTAATATCCGAGACGTTTTCAAATCTCTGTCCTTTCATGGCCATCTTAAGCTTCGGAAAAAGGAAAAAATCAGCTGGCGATAAGTCGGGAGAATATGGTGGGTGATTTATCACTGTAATTGAATACTTATCAAGCTATTGTGGTACAGAAATTGCTGCATGGGGCCTAGCATTATCGTGTAAAAGAAACCATTGCCCATAATCAAACAGTTCCTTCCCAACTCGCCTTATCCTGTTTCTTAATCGAAAAAGCCCCTCCTTGTAAAAGTACTGATTAATTGTTTGATTTTCAGGAACAAATTTGCGGTGAATAAGTCCTTTGTAATCAAAAAATGCAAAATCCATGAAAGGACAGAGATTTGAAAACGTCTCGGATATTAAATCAAATGTTATGCGTATTTTGCGAACGGTTAGTTCCAACGCCTGTAAACAGTGTTTCGATGACTTGAAGAAACGTCGGAAAAATTGTATAGACTCCTTTGGCAATTGTTTTGAAGGAGACAAATTTATTTGAAGGTGAGTAATATTTTTCTTATTTATAAAAAATTGTCCGGTTACTTTATGGGCGCACCTTGTATATTTTATAGATGTCAGCCCACGCAATCACTGAATCCATAATCATAAATCTCCTTGGTCACTAATGCTGGTCTCTTAAACAGTGGTCCGATATTTAGTTAGAATTGAATTAGTTATTATGGTTTGATGAATTCGGTTTTCAAAAAAGGAAAATTGAAATCTCCCAATTTATTTTATCCACATTTCATTTAAAGTTGCATTTTTCTGACGTAAGTCCCATGCATCAAAAAACAATTAAAAAGTTTGTGAAATTGTCAGCATTTAAACTCGTATACGAAGTTAAGTCTGCTGTGCACAAACCCTATTGGATTCGCTCACCTCAGTGTTTACCTACGGAGAAATTTTGTCCAAGGATTGCAGACTTGGATTGAAAGATTAAAAAAAAATTTTTTTTTTAATTCTACTCTGTAATAGAGAAAGAAATTTTACACCTAGGGGCATTTTTCGTTTTTTTAATACAAATAATATTTTTTAATTTAAATTATTCGGGGGAAAAATCTGGTATATTATGTTTTAAACTCTCTTAAATTCCTTTGGTGGATGATATTTATAAAATGAATCCTGTTGCAATGTGCAAAAAAGATCAGGCAATCTGATTATCAGCATTTATGTAGCTGTAAATAGCAGACAAATTTTCTCCATAGGTTGTTTGTACACATCAGCCTTAAAAAATAAGTAATGTTTAAAACCTTTGGTATCATAATGCAATGCATTTACATCACACGTTTTCATTCTATGAAAAGCAGAAATTCCCAAGATAACGTATTGTTCCGGTTCATTATAAAATAAAAAAGACAACACTGAAACAAAATCGCATTACATGCAGGTTGTTGTGAGTTATACTGCCCGAGTTACTAATTATTGGTACATTGCGTAAGGATCTGTATTTGAGCACGCGTATTCAGTAATAACAACCATGTTTGGCAACAATCTGTCGCAACGTCACGATTCAAACATACTTATCTGAATGAAAAAAGGAAAAAAAACTAGTATAAGTTTAGTTTTGTTGTTGTTTTTACTCTCTTCTGTTGCACAACACATCCGCTTCACAGAAAGAAACGAAATAAGTAAAGACACAGTCCCATCTTTGCAATAATTTGCATATTTGGGAAATTTGTTATAATCCAAACATTAGCATGCAGCGGACGTCGTTATGTTGGAGAGAAGACAATTTATTAGAGCATTTTGCCGCCAGTTACAATATTTGTTCCAAAGTGGGCGTTTGAATAATATCGTAAGTATTCATTCATATCCTAGTTAACTTGTTCTTATCTTTGTAGTTAAGTTTAAGGATTTTGCTCTAACGGAAAGATTTTTTTGGGGTCACATGGTACATTCCTACATACGTGAGTCTTTTTGTCCCTAGCCAAACTTATACTTAATAAGCCTCACTAGCATCGTATACCTTTACATTTTCGGAAGATCTGCTGTTGTTGTTGTTGTTGTTCCTAGACCAGGCCCATACAGGTTTTTCGGCCTGAGTAGGGCGGCTCCGGTTTAAAATAGCACCACAAGGGTCGAAGTCTGATTTGATTAGGTGCAACCACAATTTTGACAGAGGGAGGACATCTAGGGGGGGGGGGGTCGTACCTTCCTCACCCACTGACCTCATAGGACTTTCCGAGCTATGGATTTAACGTACCTATATCCGGCCGAGACACGAAGGTATTCAATGGCACTTGTCGGCATTCGATCCGAGCACCCTCAGTACCGAAAGCCGACGCGCTACTACTAAGCTACCTCGGGCCCCCCAGTTCTAATAAAACGAAGTAAAATTAGAAGACATCCTGAAAATTCAAAATAGATAGGCGTGCGTGTAGTTAATACATTAAGCCCTAAGCTTTATCCATAATAACACAGGTACTGATATCAAGAAATCCATTTCTTTTAGTGAATTTCGACCAGGGTCTGAGACTTTGTATTTTTGTTGTTGTTATCTGTATTTTTTCCCCTGGTCGTTCTGTTTTCTACAGTAACACATCTCTGTGTGGTTCACGTTGTCTTTCGTTGTCATAGTACGAGAAGAGTCCACACTGAGGCATCCGAATCTCATAATATTTCTTTGATATTTCGACGATAGACCGAAACCAAGTGTATCAAGGTTGTATAATATCGCACTGTTAAATTTTGATACACTGATACGATTTAGAGGAGCATCTAAAGTTGCCCGATTCATGATGCACATTTTGATATGGAAATGATACAAATATGGGAGCACCCTTAGAATCGTAGGCATCATTCATTCATCTTTTTTTTACTGGTCATATTTCTCGCAGATGACTTTCCAAAGTGGTAGTATTGTGAGTTTGTAATGACTGCTACTCACATATAACATAAAGATGATAATATTTCTACAGTGCATCATTTTACATGGTTGTTACTATAAAATCAATTTCAGATAATCAAAAAAACAGCGGAGGTGTGTGTATAATTCACCGCAATTCTGCCTTTAAATTCAATTTCAGAAAATTACAAAACAGCGGAGATGTGTGTATAATTCACCGCAATTCTGCCTTTAAATTCAATTTCAGAAAATCACAAAACAGCGGAGATGTGTGTATAATTCACCGCAATTCTGCTTTTGCACTTTTCTCTCTGTCTGTTTTATCTGCACTATTGACTTTATTTTTTTAATTCTGATTTTAGATTCTAGTATTTGTAGAGTTCTGTGTTCTGTATCGTATCCGGCAATGAATGATAAAATCTAATGTTTCCGTTTCCCGGATGATGTTTCCTCTGCTTTATGATTATCGAATTGCCGAATTGGCGGAAGGTAGTATAAAAGTATTACCCTTGAGCTACGAATTAATATTATCCATCATCTGAGTTCTTTGGAGACTTACAAACATCATACGTATAATTGGTGCGTATTCATACTTATTTCTGCATATAGGTAAATATGTATAAAAGCTTGCATGTGCTGTTGAAATCCTCTCCGTGCAAGTACAGAATAAAATAAGGTTAAGAAGTAGCTAAACTTATTGGTAGCAGATAAATAAACATTCACCTGTAAGTAATGACATTATTAATAATATTTTAAAGATCGATTATAACAACTTATTATAGTGGCATTTTCTTCTCGGGATCTCTTAACAAAATGAAACTTATGATATAAAACCCCATTCTGTATTTTCCCCCTTGTGTTTGGCATCATATAAATTAACTATTTTCATTCTTGTCTTTGGCTGTCATCCAAACGAACGTCGCATTTCATAATCTACCTGATAAATCACGTCATCCGAAGTATAATCTCGTAAACCCCATTCATAATTATCCATAGATCTTTCAATATGCTTCATGCTTCCTCAAGAAACAGAAAAATATTATTCATCGTCTTTTCTTAATTTTAATTAGTATTTCCTTATCCTCACTAAATGGTGCCCTAAGAACTCCACTGTCGCTTTCGGGAACCTATTTGACATAAATATTTGCCCTCCTTTGTAGCTTCTTAGAATATATCTGAATAAAGAAATCCGTGAACCCATCTCCTACCTACAACAATAATCTCGTAAACCCTATTCATAATTATCCATATATCTTTCAATATGCCCCATGCTTCCTCAAGAAACAGAAAAATATTATTCATCGTCTTTTCTCAATTTTAATTAGCATTTCCTTATCCTCACTAAATGGTGCCCTAAGAACTCCATTGTCGCTTTCGGGAACCTATTTGACATAAATATTTGCCCTCCTTTGTGGCTTCTTAGAATATATCCGAATAAAGAAATCCGTGAACCCATCTCCTACCTACGACTCGACTCGATTTTGTTCTTGAGCTTAGCAGGCATAACCATTAATTTTCATACTTATCGTTATCTTTTCCCAAAAGCACTTTTAGGAAGGGTAATCTAAGTGATTTACAAACACAAGTCACCAAATTTTTGATGGGAAAGACAACAATGATATCTTAGCAATACTGAACTCCGAACTTTTTTGCAGACTACTCGACGACCACCTTCCAGCAGAATACACACTGAAAGGATGGGAAGCGGTTGCTTTCTTCCTTTCGAGTGGTTGCGTGCGATTTTCGATTTGACCACGAGACTGTGGTGGCCGCACGGATCGAAAGTGGCCGCGGCACAGGTAGAAAGTAAACCAAAATGGATCTCGATAAATCTGTCGCCGGAACCAATATCAGCCCTGGCGACAGAGATACCGACCGCAGTGGGTGGTCGGGTGCCTTTTCCCGACCCCGGAGTTTGAAGTCAACCTGGGAGTGAGCTACAGTTGTGAAAGATGGGTTGCTGATACTGAAATGTATTGCCGTACTGCGGTTCGAGCTCAGAGAGCTCCGCAATAAATCCTGCGAATGGAAAACACATTTGAAACACCGGAATCTCTGAACTGGACCCAGAGGGGGATGATTCTGTATACAAATGAATTTGCGGCTGTTTAGATGGGTCGGATAGTGGCTTCGAAGCAGCGGGGTCTTTTTAAACGCTTCGTTTACTTAATTTGACGTAATCGTAACTTATGTTACGAGTCGAGTACATAGGAGTTGAAGCGTTAGGACAAAGCGGGAGGTCTTTTTTTTCTTTCTTTCTTTTTCTTCTGAAGGCTCCTATTAAATAAAGAGGCTAATAAGTTAATGCGTGTGAAATGCTTAATTTTCGATTCTGTTTCGAGAGCATACGGGAAAGAAATATAGTCTGGTAATGAACTGAATACTTGAAAAATCGGGAGATTGAATTTCTACCAATTTTTCGAATTATTATGTACAGGCTGACTAATTTAGTTTCTGTTTCTTGATTTTATTTCGTAAAAATTTAATGTATGTAATAAATCATAGTTCTAGAGAGAAAAGGAACAATTTAGGAGCTTTTTGATGCATGTGTTGGGAGAGATTTTCATCATGCACCTGGGCATTTTGGGCCAGGTTTATTGCTTGAGATTACTCAAGCAATTTATAGCCGGGAGATGGCCGAATGGCTAGGACGCTGGCTTTCAGTTCAGATCCTGTGGGTTCGAGGCCCACTGTTGGCATGGATGTTTGTAGCCGTTCGGAATCGGCTTTAAACTGTAGGTCCTGGTCTAATTAGCCCTCGTAGCAAATAGTTGACCGTAACGCTCCAAACCAAACCAAACAGTTTATAATATAACCTTCCCTTCTAGACTTAATTGATACTTCATTTAGCATTTGTTTCACATATTTGACCAGCATTTCTATAAAAAAATTTTTTGCAGTTGCGGTCATCAGAGAAAGGCTAGAGAAATGAACATAGCCCAAGTACAGAAATGTTATTTTTTCATCAGTGAAGGATTGACATAAGACATGTGCGTACAATAAAATCATACATTAACAGATCAATGCATAAAATACAAGATAAATATTGAAAATATTAAGTTTCGAAGACTGAACTCATCTAGTTCTTCACAATTAAGTTTCTGACTGATATCCAGTGCGATTTTCTACTCTATACTTCACCGATTGTCAGTTTCAGGGAGATACTTTAAAGGAACAGTCACCATTTAGCTCGCTGAATGACGGTAAAATGTTAGAAGCCCTTGCTGTTGTTGTTTCTAATGCCTCCTGGCTGGAAGTTCCAAACCAGGTCCATATAGGCTTTGGGCTGAAGTGTGCGACTCCGGTTTATGCAGCACCACAAGGGTCGGAGTCCGTCTTAGCTAGTTGCCACCTCAATTTTGACCGAGCAACCCCAGGGACGACATGTGTGGGGGATCGTACACTCTTCCACCTTCTCTGACCTCATACAGGGACTTTCCGGTCTACGGATTTAAAGTGTCCATGATATGCAGGCCTAGACACGGAGGTATTTAATGACGAGCGCCGAGATTCGATCTGAGCACTCTCAGCAACGAAAGCAACAAGGCTACCTCGAGCCCCAGAGACCCTTAAAAACTCTTAGTTGGCAATAATTTATTCAGACTGATAATAGTATGATATCCGTTTCAAGTAAAATTTTCTGCTCTAAAAATACTGCAAAAGGGTGCTTTAACATGTATTTACGAAAGATTACACTATTTGTTTTCAGTTTTCATCCCGCATTTTTGTCTGACATTTTTTTACCCTCCATGTTTACTTTTATAAGCCGCGAGCTGACAGCAAGACATAACAATCTGAAATACACTTTGTAAATCCTACTATAGACCGACTGGCGTATTGCAGGGTTGTGTTTTATTTTTTTCTTTGTTATCCTTTTCCCAACACTTAGTAATGGGATACAAGAAGGATAGTTATCTTCTGTTCTGAAAAAGAAAGAAATTACAGGGTAGCTTGTCGAGAACGGAATGTTTGAGTTTACGAAGTAAAATTCCCAGAAAGTGTAAAGGTGCCAAGGTGTTATCTTTTCTATTAAACTTTCATTTTATAACACATTTTTCTGTTATTAATGATGTTCTAACCAGGTAGACACAACTAACATTAAAGGAAATAGGTTGTCACAAGTACAATATATTATTTTTATAGTCAATTTTGTTGGTTTTACTAAATTCCGTTAAAATGTTAAAACAGTCAAAACAATCTTCAAAAAGAGAGAGACAGAGAGAAAAAAAAGAGAAACTTTTTAAAGAAATGTTTAAACGTATCCCTATTATAAAGTTTAAGAATTCGAGTACAATAATTTATGCCATTCTAATATTAACATTTCTAAAGAGCTTGCTTAAACTTTAAAACTACTTAAATCGATTATTTCCTTCAATTTTTAAAATTATTTAAATTGGTTTACTTGAAGATGGTAACTTTATTTTCCCCTTCGTGTACGAAAGTTAAAATCGATGTTTCAGCACCACACATAATAATAATTTTTTTTTAATTAAAAATAAATAAAAAATATATTTAATCCGGAAAAACACTGAAGGTATATAATCCAAAAAAGAACGGTATGATAACAGTTTAGTAGTAATAACTGCGTAGAAACAGTTTTTTCAGTCTGTAATTTCTGCTGACACAGACAAAAAAAAATTCGGGGGAAGGGAGAGCACAGGTCCGTTTTTTAGTTAATACAATGGCGTTAATATATAAAAGACAGCAATTTTAGATACTTCCCCTCTAAATATTTCCGTCCGCTACCATAGAATGTCTTTCAGTGTATGAAAATGTAATTAGGCTTTTCATTTATAATCACAGTAATTAGAGAGAAAAAAAATAAATACATATTCTAGCCAGGAAAAATACTGAAAATTCAAAAACGAAATATATTTCTGAATTCCACTAACAATCAGTGCGCTAATATCTGAAACTATGTTCTGAATTCAAATTGATCATTCAGAGAGAAGATATATATATATATATATATATGTGTGTGTGTGTGTGTGTGTGTGTGTGTGTAAGTAAGTAATAATAACGCTACATCATTTATAAATTATATTCCATTGATTCTCTACTTTTAATACTCTTTCCCGTTATGTAACTACTTCCGTTTTCTCTGGATGGCGCCTAGCTTGGCTAAACATATTGTGTCACAGATCACATGAATAACCGAAACTAAATTTTCTATATGCAAGGGCAAGTGTCGAACTGCATATACTTAGAGACTGAATCATGGACTGAGTGGTCGCCGTTATTCATTATCTCTGTTCTTTGTAAATATGTAAATATTTTCCAGTCTTTTGTATTTATTATAATGTGTCTAAATATAAATAATTATAATGTGTATATTTAATAAACTTATTATTATTACCAACTGGATTATTTGATTGGATTACATGCTGCTCGAGCCTGACTACAAAATTCAACCCAAAAAGCCACCGAACGCCATGAATGCCCGTTCAACTCCATAGATCGTCGAAGGATCGACCAGAGGATTTCCTTATATATATATATATATATATATATATATATATATATATATATATATACAGTGCTAGATTTCTAGAAATAGAGATGCCGGAACGGTAACCTTCCGGGGGGGGGGGGGGGGGATTCCAAATTATTGATAAAGAGAGGTACCTAAAGAGAGGTATCGGGAGGTACGAGAGGAACGCCTTTCCTGCGCGTTCCGCCTCAAATCCAGCCCTCTCTCTCTATATATAAAAGACAAAGTTGAAAGTGAAAAACCAGCATAAGCTATATTACAACTTGCAGCCAGAATCTAAAAACATAAAAAAGATAAATATTTAAAAGGTTTTAGACAGCATCTTTTCATCAGCAGTGCCGATACTGTCTAAAAACCAGTGGATTGTTTCTGATAAGTATGATCTAACCAATAAACATACTTAGACACCGAACAATCCATAAGAAACAGAACACATGTGTTCCAGTCTGATCATCTCCGGACTTTTCCTTCTTCGATTATATTAACTCTTTTTTTATTTTTAATCATAAACTGTTCGCAATGTAATTCTACTAACAGCTGCTATAGTGAATTGTAGCGCGAGATTTCTATAAATAGATCACTTCCTGTATAGCGCGCATGCGCATTGATTTTCAACATTTCGATTCCCGCGTTAAGTAAATTTTTGTCACTTCGAAAGGGTGCTTCTTACTAAGAGCACATTCTATTTTCATTAAATGTTATTCTTAATATTAATTCTGTTGACTTTCGTTTCTTTTGTCGTTCGATTTAGAAATTGTTAACCACTGAACCTCATGTTGACTACTTCCATTTGGTGCATCGGCACTGGAAGTTTTGATTTGAAATAAATTCATTAGAATCAAACTCAGTTGGCGTTTTCGTTCCCTTGTGGTAGGTTTTGTTAGGTGAGAAATACTCGTACTTCGGTTGGGAAGACCGACGCCATTGTGATTTCGTTTATGGATTAACACGGATTTGATGCCTTTCCAAGGTAAGAAGAATATTTTTATTAGATGCTCCGGAGCTCAATTATTTGAAACTATTAGAAGAGTTTGATTGAAGATTTGAAAAATTGTTGATTTAGTTGATATAACTGTAGAGATTTATTTAGTTTCTGAGTATAGAATTCCAATTTTATAGAAGTGTTGAAAAATTGTTGATTTAGTTGATATAACTGTAGAGATTTATTTAGTTTTTGAGTATAGAATTCCAATTTTATAGAAGTGTTGAAATGTTGAATAGGAATGTAAATATATAGTAGAATTTTGATTTGTTGAATATTGTTGAAGTGTCACATAACTTGAGAGATGGATGAATTGTCGAAACAAAAAAAGATTAGAGGCGTTGTTCGCGCCGCAGTAACTAGATTTTTGAACAAACTAGAAAACGAATTTGATCAGTTAAATACTGAAGAGCTATTAGAACAGAATTTAATTCAACTTTTGGATTTAATTAAACAAATAAAAGATTTAGACAAGGCAGTTCAGTCTCTTATAACAGAAGAGAAAGAATTTGATTCTGAGATTAATTCTGCTGTTGATTATAATAGTAAAATGACATTGTGGAATGCAAAGCTTTCCGCACAACTGAAAATTATTTGTCGAAATGTTGATCGAAATATATCGGGTCAAGATGATGGTAGAACCAGCGAAAGCAGTGCTAGTGGAGTTTCATCAATCTCTCAAAATCATTTGAAAACTGTTAAATTACCTAAATTGAATATTGATAAATATTATGGAGATCCTTGCAACTGGCTAGAGTTTTGGAATAAATTTCAGAACGCAATCAATAAAAACGAAACTTTATCACTTATTGATAAATTTAGTTATTTAAAATCTTTGTTAGGCGGTGTTGCCGCTAACGTAGTTAATGGATTCGCACTAACTGAAGAAAATTATAAAGAAGCCCTCTGCCTCTTAGAACAGAGATTCGGCAAAGATTTCCTGGTAATAAATGCCCACATGAACAGATTATTAAATTTATACCCTGTTAAAGATACAAATAATATAACTGGATTACGTAAACTTTATGACACCTGTGAGGTGCAAATTAGAAGTTTAGAATCCCTCAACGTAACCTCTGGAATGTATGGCCATTTATTATACCCTATTTTAATAAAATTAATTCCAGAGGAGTTATCCTTAGCATTTAATAGAAAACGATTGGATCAAGAAATGAATCACTTTGATGTTTCAGAATTATTGAAATTTCTTAAAATCGAAATAGAATGTAGGGAATCTTCCATTTTGTTTCAAAATTCAAAAGTTGAAAGAAAAAAACCAGTCAATCAGCATTCGGGTTCAAAATATCAACATAATTTTAGCTATAATAATTACAATGCTCGTGAGACGTCACGAAATCAAAGTCGTCCTTTCATTTCATCTAATGTAGACAAAACAGTAGAATATTTAGCGCCAATTTCAGAAACGGCATGCCTCTACTGTAAAGCAACAAACCACAATTCTGAACATTGCAATAGCATAACTGTTGATGAAAAAAAGGAACTATTAAAGAAACAAGCGCGTTGCTTTCTGTGCTTACAGCAAAAACACAGAATAAAAGACTGCAGGAAAAAGGAAATGTGTGATATTTGTAATCATAAACATAATCGGTCTATTTGTTTTCAATTTGGCAAAACGATTGACGATAAAGTTGTTACCGCAGTTTCGCATTGCCAAGAAAATATTAAAAACAATTCGGTAGCAAAAAAACCAGTCTGGAGTTTTATTGCAAACCTGTACTGCAATGATTAGATCTTCGTCAAACGAAGAAAAAGAACCTGTTAGGATTCTTTTAGATAACGGATCGATGAAAAGTTTTATTAATTGTACAATTTCTCAAAAATTAAAGCTTCTCGTAATAAGAACCGAAAAGCTTTCTGTTTATGCCTTTGGTGTTAAGGAAGCAACTCAAAAAATTTATGATGTTGTAAAAGTCCGTCTGGAAAATAGAGATGTGCCATCTTTGAACATTGAAATTGAAGCATTAGTTACAGACCAGATTTCGGCAGCTAACATACCAACCCCTGACCTAAACATATCTAAAAGCTATAAATATTTAAAAAATCTACAACTTGCAGATTCCTATAATTATAGAGACAATGAAATAGTTATTTTAGTTGGATCAGATTTCTATTTTAACATAGTAAGTGGCAGAATTAAACGATTAGATGATAAACTTGTAGCTTCAGAAACACTGTTTGGTTGGTGCCTTCTGGGAAGAGGGAGTGTAAATCATGAGTTGGTTAGTATGAAAGTTGCAGTTGAAGAGAAGACCATTTGTGATCAGTTGAAAGAGTTCTTTGAACTCGAAGGCATTGGAATCAGTGCAGAAGCTGATGCCAAAGATGAAATTGAAGAGGAGATAATGAGAAATTTTAATGAAGGAATTTCATTTCAGAATAGACGCTACAAGGTCAAGTTATCATGGAAACCTGAAATGAAGCAGATGTTAGATGATAATAAAGAAGTTGCCAACAGGAGATTCCAAACGCTTAAGAAATCATTCATTAATGATCCTTTATTTTTTACAGAATACCGAAAAGTTCTCGATGACTATAGGAAAGAAAATATCATAGAACCTGTAGAGAGGGGAGCGAAAGAAGTGAACTGTTTCTATCTCCCACACAGAGCTGTAATTAGAAATGACAAGAGTACTAGTCGTCTGCGCATCGTTTTCGATGCCTCCTCTTATGGAAAAGGAAAAATTTCTTTAAACGATTGTTTGTATGCTGGTTTAAACTTATTACCTGATCTCTTTAATCTTTTATTAAGATTTAGAACGAACCCCATAGCTATTACTTCGGACGTCAAGGCAGCGTTTCTGCAAATAGAAATAGATGAGGAAGACAGAAACTTTACAAGATTTCTTTGGAGCGAAAGCCACATAGCAGACGAGAACCTTCAAGAATACCGATTGACACGAGTTTTGTTCGGGGTCACATCCAGCCCATTCCTGTTGAACGCTACAATTAAATACCATCTGAAGGGGTATGTAGAAATCTTTCCTCATACTTGTCAGTTGTTGCATGATTGTCTATATGTCGACGATTATATTTTCGGTGAAAAGACTGTTGACATAGCACTTACTACGTGCCTACAAAGTCATGATATTTTTAAAGAAGCCAGTATGTATTTAAGAAAATGGAGAACTAATTCTCCAGAATTATTAGCTAAATTAAAAGCGCTTGGATTTGAAGTTGAGGACTTTGAGGACTCTTTTGACAAACCTTTAGTTCCTTCAAAAGTTCTGGGAGTTGGATGGAATCCTAAAAACGATGTGTTTTATTTTGATACTCAAAATATTGAAAAATGCCTGTTTAAAGGGAACGAGACTAAAAGATATGTACTGCAAATTGCCGGTCGAATATTTGATCCAATCGGTCTTTTAGGTCCGTTCACAATTCGTATCAAATACTTACTACAAGAGATATGGGGTCTTGGGTTAGATTGGGATGAGAACATACCAAAACAGACTGCTATGATTTTTAAAGAATGGTGTGATGACATAAAAAAGTTAAGTGAAATTCGTGTACCCCGTTACTATTTTGCACATGCCTTAAATCAAGACATCGACAATATTCAGTTGCATCTCTTTGCGGATGCATCTATCAAAGCATACGGGACAGTTGCTTATTTGCGTGCAAAATTGAAAGACAATACCGTTGTGATTAGTTTTGTTGCATCTAAAGGAAGGGTAGCCCCCTTGAAGACTTTATCCTTACCAAAACTCGAGCTAATGGGAGCCCTGTTGTCAGCACGGTTAAGCGACAAAATAATTAAAGGTTTAGAGTTTCCGGTTTCCAAATTTTTTTGGACGGATTCATCCATTACATATTTTTGGATAAAGGGCTCACCTGACAGATTTAAAGTTTTCGTAAAAAATAGGATAAAGGAAATTCACAAATACACTAATCCAACTCAATGGGCTCATTGCCCTGGGAAAGAAAATCCGGCGGATTTGATTTCACGTGGACTCGCAGTGTCTGAATTAAAAAACAGTAATTTGTGGTGGCAAGGACCATCTTGGTTAAAACAAGACGAATCCACCTGGCCTAAGAACTTAGAACCATCTAAGGATTTAAAATGTGAAAAGAACCAACAGACACTTGAAATTAAAACAATTACAGCTTTAAATACAAACGTTTTAGATAAGAATCAGGACTTTGATAGTTTTATAACTAAATATTCCTCTTTTTCCAAATTGATTAGAGTAACTGCTTACTTAATTAGATTTAGTAATAATTGTAAACTTAAGCAAATGGATAGAAAAAAGGACAACTTAAGTGCAACTGAGTTACAAAATGCCACAAATGTTTTAATTAAGAGAATACAAGCTTCTGAATTCAGTACCGAAATTAAATGCTTGAAGAACAACCAACCTCTTCCAAGAAGTAGTAAGATTTTGTCGTTAAACGTTTTTATTGACGGGAACGGATTTTTAAAGGTTGGCGGACGATTGAAGTTTTCTGAACTACAAGAATCACAAAAACATCAAAAACTCCTACCTAAATCACATCACTTTACTCAGCTACTCATTAACTATTACCATATCAAATCTTTGCACTCTGGAACACAAACCACACTTTATTTGATTCGCCAACAATATTGGATACCCTCTGGTCAAGATAGGGTGCGAAGAGTCATTAGTAAATGCTTGACATGCTTTAGATCAAAAACTCAAACTATTAACCAAATAATGGGTGATCTGCCTAGAGACAGAATTGTACCTTCTAGACCTTTTGAAAAAGTAGGTCTTGATTTCGCTGGACCTATCTTAACTAAACCTAATCTGAAAAGATCCAGAGTTAAAATAAAATCATACATCGTTATATTTATTTGCTTTTGTACAAAAGCAGTTCACTTTGAGGTCGTATCAGATTTAACGACTGAAGCATTCTTAGCTTCATTGCGGAGATTTGTGTCAAGACGTTCGAAACCATCTCTCATTTGGAGTGATAACGCCACCAATTTTAAAGGCGCTAAAAATATTTTGAATTCTTTATTTCAAATTTGCAAGTCTAACCCAGTACAGAATTTCAGCGCTGAAGAAGGCATTCAATGGACTTTCACACCACCTGCATCACCTCATTTTGGAGGCTTGTGGGAAGCCAACATAAAATCAATGAAGAGAATACTCCTAAAAATTGCAAAAACCACCATTTTAAATTTCGAGGAGTTAAATACAATAGTAGTTCAGATAGAGAGTATTCTTAACTCTCGTCCCCTGTGTCCAATGTCTGCGGACCCCAATGATTTACAGCCATTAACTCCAGGGCACTTCTTAATTGGTGCCCCTATTACGTCGTTTCCTGAACCTCATACTGCTCCAGATTCCTTTTCTCCTTCCTCTAGGTGGGGCTTGATTCAAGAGATGAGGAAAAAGTTTTGGGACAGATGGACCACAGAATATTTAAACCAGCTGCAGACAAGACCGAAGTGGACCCAAAGACGACAAAACCTAGAGGTAGACCAACTTGTACTGCTAAAGGAGCCCTGCAAGACACCCTTGGAATGGAACCTTGCCAGAGTCATTGGAGTTCATCCTGGAGCTGACGGAGTGGTACGAGTACTGGACTTAAAGACATCTAAGGGAACCTTCCGCCGAGCGATCACGAAGGTTGTGCCCTTACCCATCAGTGAAGATGTTGGACAGCCGTCCAACGGTGGCCGGGATGTTCCAGTCTGATCATCTCCGGACTTTTCCTTCTTCGATTATATTAACTCTTTTTTTATTTTTAATCATAAACTGTTCGCAATGTAATTCTACTAACAGCTGCTATAGTGAATTGTAGCGCGAGATTTCTATAAATAGATCACTTCCTGTATAGCGCGCATGCGCATTGATTTTCAACATTTCGATTCCCGCGTTAAGTAAATTTTTGTCACTTCGAAAGGGTGCTTCTTACTAAGAGCACATTCTATTTTCATTAAATGTTATTCTTAATATTAATTCTGTTGACTTTCGTTTCTTTTGTCGTTCGATTTAGAAATTGTTAACCACTGAACCTCATGTTGACTACTTCCAACATGAATAAAAAGTTGCTCAATCAAAGAACACCAAGCCTGGCGCTAGACAAAGTTGAAGTTAAGAGTAGGAAACCGCAAGGAGACTGACGTCACAACCATGGAGTTAATGGAAACACAGATGCAGACATTCCATGGAGACTGTGTTAAAGGACATATAAACCAAAATTTCTATTGTATTATTATTATTATTATTACTTAATAATTAATATATATATATATATATATATATATATATATATATATATATATATATATATATATATATATATATATATATATATATATATTTATATATCTATATATATAAAAGAGCTCGTGTGTTTGTTTGTCCACTATAGAATCGTAGACTGTTTCACCCACCACGACCAAATGCGGCACAGTTAATGTTTAGGACCCGAGAAACTTAACGCAGCAAAAACGAAATTTGGGGCTCAATTAGTTTTTTTAAATTAATTTTTTAATGATTTTTGTGCCCCTAAGTGCACCTTTTAAATGTGGATACAGCCCCTTCACCACAATCATTCAAATTCGATACGCGGGGGAAAAGAGGGTTGTTCTGAAGGGTGATCTGGGGTTTGTTTGAGAGTTGGTCTGGGGGTGACGTGGGGGGGGGGGCGGGCGGAGTGTTTATTTTATTTTTCTTATGGTGCATATGCATTCATGCAGAGTTCTCTGCATGGAGACGCCCGACTCCTGTCATCACATTAGTCACGGTAACCCTACCCGTCCAAAGCGATGTTAATGAACACGTGTCTTCCAGATATTCCCCCATTTAGAACCCCCCCCCATTCCCGCCCCCAAGGTCCCTCGTATTTCTTGATCTATTGTCCCTCGCCCCCGCTTGACACCATTTGACCCCAGGGATCCCGGGATCTTTGATGCTCTCTAGCAGGACCACGAGAGGAGGAGATCCACGCATATACGGAGTACGCAGTGAACATAAATCACTGGGCAGAGCAGAGCAGAGCACATGAATGCAAACGCAGCATTACGTTTAGTGGAGTCGTCAGCCCAGTATATTTTTGATGGAATGCATGAAACATTTTATATCTATATATCTACCCGGGCAACGCCGGGCAATAATGCTAGTATATATATATATATATAACAGCTTGTCTGTTTGTTTGTCCGCTATAGAATCATAGACTGTTTCACCCACCGGGACCAAATTCGGCACAGTTAATGTTTAGGACCCGAGAAACTTAACGCAGGAAAAACGAAGTTTGGGGCTCAATTAGTTTTTTAAATTAATTTTTTAGATAATTTTTTGTGTCCCGAAGAGGTGCGCGTTCCCCCTGTGGATACAGACCGTTCCCCACAACATGTTATCAGTGAAATCCCGATCCTATCCCCCACGTGGTTATTAGCAACCCCTCTTCTCCCGCGCGGGGGAAGAGGGGTTGGTAATAACCATGAAGCTACAGAGCTTCATGAGCTTCATGGTAATAATCTTTGGCCCTGCCAAACTGACTGACTGACTAACAGATAATGCACAGTCCAAACCGTTGGACATAAAGACCTGAAATTTTGCATGGCGATTCTTCTATAGTGGAGGGGTGCACTGAGAAAGATTTTTGAAAAATTCTTCTTCGATTTTTTAAAATTAAATTTTTAAGCTGTTTTTCTAGTTTTTTTAAGTTTGCATTTAAAATGATAATCCGAGGGTTATAAAATTTATATCACGAGAAAGATCATAAAAATTCCTTTAAAACTAAATCTTTTTCGAATCTTTACCTCCCTTTTCTGATTTTTGGTAAATTTTTAATGATTAATTTTTAGAATTTAATTTATGAAATGCTGATCACGTGGTTTCTTTTCTTTTTTTGTGATACTTTAAATTAATTTTGCGTCACGTGCATAACAACGAAATAAATTGACAAAAGAAATATTAAAATATGGTAAAAGATAAAATTTAACCACTAGACTAACTGAGATGGGAGTTTTTTAAGAATGCAGTTCAAGTTAGTATGTGTTAACACAACTTTCCCGGCTCTGCTTTGTATCCTTTGTTATTTGCAGTTTTTCTCATCGCTTGAACCGATTTACAATTTTCTTTTTCTACGGTTTTTGGCCTTAGGACAATTAAAAACCGAATTACAATTCGCTTTTACAACTGCTTTTGGCCTTGGGAAAAATAAAAACCGATACGGTTTTTGGCCTGTCAACAATAAAAAAACCGAATCTCCAAAGTAAGGAAAATAGGCTTCATGCGGAATCCCGCCTTACTTTGAATAAATAAAGGGGATAATGCATCTTGCACTTTACCTTTTGGGTGATGTGGAAAAAAGTACGTCTCTTGGGAGATGTGAAAAAAACTGAGATTTTAAGGGAAAAATAAATAATAAAGGCAAATGTAAATGATAAAACTTATTTCTAATTAAACAGTGGATCAAACAAATCTAATTAAATCTAATTAAATCTAATTAAACAGTATCTAACAAATATAATTAAACAGTAAACTCATTCAATCCAAACGTGTGAATCACGCAACACTGTGTTGTTAATTCTCAATAAAATCCCACGTATAATTAGACGAAGGTCCGCAGGCCCAAAGTTTCTTTCTTTCTTATTGTTTGTATATCATTTCAGTAGAAACGCGCTAAGCGCAATCTGTCTAGCCAGATGAACATGAAGAGCGGGGGGTGCAGCCCAGTATTTTTTTGATGGAATGCATCAAAAATTGTATATCTATATATCTACCACGTCAACGCCAGGCAATAATGCTAGTATATATATATATATATATATATATATATATATATAGAGAGAGAGAGAGAGAGAGAGAGAGAGATTGACTATAGGAAGTCTCTAAAATGGTATAACAAAAATTTTATCAATTTAAAAAGTATTCGAAGTATTCATAATGAACTCTCCTTCACTGAAATATGGCTAAAGAAAATGTCTCATAAATAACCCTTTAATTGCACTAAAGTTACAGTTAAAGAACAAGTTTTTAGAGGAATTCTTGCCAGATGTGTTATATTTCCGCAGTACGAAAAGAATAAGCGAAATTAGTTGCAAAAGTCCTGTTATTGGAATTTCTAGGTAGAAAACCGAATCCTACTCGAATACGACTGAGATTACACATATTCAGTTGTGTAAAAATAACTTTTATCGTGTTATATAAGAAAATTTTAAAACTATAGATAGTGTCCCACTGCGTATTATATTAAGTGAACAATACCACTCACACTGATCGTTTTAATCGGGAGAAGTACAAGGAAATAAAAATACTCGGTCCCCCCGTTAACCAACCAAAACCACCACCACCACACACACACCAGATAACAACAAGATATTAGAAAAGCCTCTTTAGTTTTTCCTAGTTTTACGATTAATAATTCTTCAGCATAATTTAGTTTTTATACCCGAGTTTTAAATTTTAACTTCACTGTCACTGTGTGAATAATATTTTAAAAAAAAATTGCTGGACAGGTTCTGGATTCCACTCTTTATATACTCCATGTATATATTAAAAAAAATAAAAATAATTAACCTCGTAGTTAACTTCCTAGAAGAGGGAAAAAAAGAGCTTTTTTCTTTAAATTTAGAGCATGGTGATTTAACATTTCCAGAAATATATTATACTATTCTTTACATTTCGATACTGCTATCATAAACTACTTTTTTCAGGCGTAGGAAAAAATAATAAAAATTGAAAGTGTGACTGCTTACCGTAAATATGGGCGAATATTATTTTTATATATTGACTCACGAAAAATCACGTT
The DNA here is from genome assembly GCA_907164885.2 of Dolomedes plantarius. Taxonomy (NCBI): domain Eukaryota; kingdom Metazoa; phylum Arthropoda; class Arachnida; order Araneae; family Dolomedidae; genus Dolomedes; species Dolomedes plantarius. The sequence goes on from OU015501.1 coordinate 33,113,342, forward strand.
TTTTCTATTTATTTTTGAAAATTTTATTGAAAAAGTATCCTAGAAAATGCCATAACAAACGACTGCTCAATTCAACCAGTTAACAGTTTTCTTACCGCCAGTGACAGCTGTTTTGTAATTTAATTGTTGTGAGATCTTGAATAACTGATGAATGAAGTGTCTACGCGCTTGCGTTTGGCGTTGAGAAGCGACTCGAACGCCTCGGATTCGAAAGAGGGCGCCCTAACTTGACTCGTTTGCTGTTTAGTATAGTCAGTGGCTATTTTGTTGTTGATTAATGGCCGATGCGTGCCCAGATCAAGTGTATTGGCTGTGGGAAGAGCCACGATTCCGTCCGCATCGTACGTACGGCCACCGTCGAGAGGGAAACATTGAGCTGACCTTGTGATTTCTCGTTTCATTCATATCTTGCCGTATATGGCGCCCGCGAGCTGGCAATTTGGGTCAATAGCCTCACTCGCTGTGTGTGTGTGTGCTGAAGTGACATATTTTTCAACCAGACGCGCACACACGCCACCACCACCGCCCGCGAATTGTCCTTTTAATGACATCCTGCAAGAAGGGGGCCTTTGTCTCATAGAGACACCCAATCACTTCCGACCGATTTAGCGGGTGGAGTGTCATTGTCATAAATTTATGAGTTATGCAATCGCTTTGTGCAGAGAGCCGGTGGTATGGACTTTTATGGAATTAGGTGAATAATTGTTGTCTTAAGTAATGAGGGAATTTCGAAGGATCCGGGTCTCGAATTCCTTGCAGTTTTTATCAATATTATGTGGGTAAGCAACAGCTAAAAATTACATACAACTACAAAATACTTCAGTAAAGTGATTAAAATTTTAAGTTAGATCTTAAAATCATATGTATACATACTTGCATTATATCTGTCGTCTAAGTGTTATATATATATATATATATATATATAAAATTTACTCCAATTGTAACAATTAAACATATCTACAAGTTCAAAATGATTACTTATAATTATTTTGCTATTTTTTATATCAAAAATACAAATGGCTACAATATGTTAATATTACAATCATTAGCTATAATATACATTATAATTGTCTTCTGGTATAAAAAATACACGCGAAAGTAAACGATATTGTTTATGGTTTTATAAATTGATTTTTTTTTTGTTTCTTTTATTTTCCTTTTTGAAAAATACCCAAGTAGCTTATGATTTTTCTTGAAGAATAGATATATTAAGAGATGAGTGACAGTCTCGTAATGACGTGACCTTTGACGAAGAGCTTTTACACTTACTAGTATAATTCTTAAGAATGATTTTGATTATTACATTATATATATAGGTTCCTGGGCTATGATAAGAGGTAAAAAAATTTCAATAAGATATTAAAAACATTGGGTATCAACTTTACATATTGTTATTCAAGTATGATAATTTGACGGTAAAACAATATTTGGTCCGTTTCTGATACTCTCTTGTGCGATGAATTGCAATCGAATTTCGAATGATTTGAGTACTTGCCAATTTCTCCATGAGTAATTAAACACGAATTTATTTTAGAGTTCTGTAGCCTATTGCTACCCAGTGCTAATAAAATTTATAAAACACAGCATTATACTGTATCTACTGTACTACATAATATAATAGTATATATAATTGTATTGGTACGCGCAGACACTGGATGATGCGTTACAGACTGCATGTGCTGTGCTATGGTTCGTGATGTGACTGAGCGATCCGTCACTGCCATGCGCATAATTTGCCTGTCATTACGTGAAGTGGTGCGCTGAGGTGGATGCGATCGAACACGTCGGTCCGTCGTACCCTCCTGCATCCAACGATCACATATCCGCATTACAGTTGTTTGGTTTCGTCCAACACGACTACCGATTTCCCTGAAAGATAATCCACAATCTCGGTAGGCCACTATCCATCCTCTGTAGAACTCGGATACTTGATCAAAAGATGATCGCTGTTTTCGACGAGGCATAATTGATCGTTTTTTTTTTGAAAAAACCACAAGAAAAACACAATTGCCGAACTTGAAATCGTCGAAATCTCCAAGCCTTAAATAGCGCTTTAAAGTGGCGCCACAGGCGCGCTGATGTGCATCTGCGCTGAAATTCTAATCATTTGCATATCTCACCTCCGCTAATGCATGTTGTAAATTTTATGTTATTTGCATGTTTCCTTCAGGGTGTTGCATTTACAGTGGCCAGCAGTGTATATATATATATATATATATATATATATATATATATATATATATATATATATATACTGCTCAAAGAACTTAGGGGAGCAAGCAAAGAAGTTAAGAAAACCGGGCGAGACAGCCACGTATTGGCATAAAATGGATAGTACATGCGTATCAATGCGCAATACAGAAAAGAAGAAGTAAAAAATGTTGTAATTAAGCTTTAATTCTTTGAAAATATGGAAAAAACATGAAAAGATGATTTAGGGCAGTAATTTGGTTACATGTTAACGATAAAAAAAAGTATTCTTTAGAAATGATGCAAGATTTTTAATATGGCGTGTGGTCTCCTCGAACAGCTAAGACTGCTGCACACCTGTTTTCCATGGATGCGATAATGTTATCGATAAGACTTTGGGGAATACTGTTCCACTCCTCAAGAAGTGCAATCTCCAAGTCTCGGAGAGAAAAAGGAGGCCTTGTTCTCGCAGCAATGCATTGCCCGAGCATTCCCAAAGAAGCTCGATTGGATTCAGGTCAGGAGAGCACGCTGGCCATTCCATACGCTTTATTGTTTCAACTTCAAGCATGTTCTCCACAAGACGAGCTGTGTGCGGCCTGGCATTATCATGCTGGAAATCAAAAGAATCTCCAATGGCTGCAGCGTAAGGTATGACATGAGGTCTCAGTATCTCGTCTGCATACATTCGGGCCTTCAAAGTATCATTCCGAATGATATGCAGGTCCGTACGTCCACCTATGCTGATTCCAACCCTACGCGACACTACGTTGTGTTTGCCCGGATTCAAGTCTGCCTCTAGTACGCCATGCCATGGATTCCGGTAAATCACGTTGTTGAGACATTTTCAAGTCACCTTTTCTCAAAAAGAATAACTGAGCAACCGAATTTCACAGTTAAGGCAGTGAAACAGACGTTTCTGCAACATCCCGATTTCCGCCCTTATGTTCTTTTTCTGGTTTTTGACGTTATGAACTTTGATTTGCATATGAAGTTTTTTTCTTCTGTTTCCTGCTAGGCTTTAAATTATGGATGATTTATTTTATGTTACTTATCGGTTAAGTATTTGCGTAATTTCGTTAAAACCATGTGCTCCCTTAATTGTTTTGAGCAGTGTATGTCTTTTAGGGTTTATAAATCTCATCCGATGTATTATAATTAGTTACGTATGAATGAATCTAATGAACTAAGTGCAAAATAAATATGAAAGGACATATATCCCCTGTTAACTCAGTAATACCATATAGATAATTACATTTGTTAGATATACATGGTTGAATAAGACGTAGGCACTTTATAAAGGTCGCAACTCACGCCCTCTGGTGAGGAACGAGTGGAACCTGAGAAAGAACAAGAACGATTTAGTTGAATAGGAAGCGAGCGTTTTTAAGAAGCTCGTGTGTAATATTTTGTATTCGTTGTAAAATGTAAATAAGATGTAAATAAAGTTAGTTAGCCTAATAAAGTTAGTGGTAAATAAAGTTAGTGTAAATAAAGTTAGTTAGATCTATAAGGCTTGTTTTGCTTGCACATATCTTCGCTGTATCAAGAAAGCGAGCGTGTGCGGAGATGAAACTGATTTCCAAACTTCATGCCAAGGTGGCCATACCCTAATGCAGGGTAGCGTAGAGTCAAGAAACCCTCTTGACTGGCGTTGAAGCAAGAAATCAACTTTATTCACTCTAATACCACTGAAAATAAAACGGGCAATAGCTTAAAAGCGTTTCACTAACACCGCTAAAAGTTTTTCTCAGAAAAATAACACAGAGAATTCTGGTCATGGTTGCGTGGTTATTATGGCATGAAATAAATAAATCCACTGACTTGGACTTCTAAATTTAATTTAAAAATATATACCAATGATAATACTTATTGCAACGCCATATTTGTGCAATATATTTTGTCGATACTTTGGTGGTAGGGAGAAGCGTACGTGACAGCTTAACTGTGCGCTGTGCGTGAGTATATATTTTTTTAACATTATCGATAAGCAATGCCGAAGGAGAGCGTTCATTTTCAGTACCGAAAATGGTAAAAAATGACTGACGCAGTACTCTTTAGGAACAAAAGCTTAACACACTGGCAATTACACACATACATGTAGAAAAGGGTATTCTAAAAACTCTTTGTTATGAGGATGTTATTAATAAGTTTACAGATGTCAAAATTAGAAAACAAAAGTTTTGAATTTCTTAAAATACTAATTTAATATTGTTATTTTATTTTCATTTTATGTTTTATTGTAATTTCAATTGTATAACACGTGTTAACACAACTTCAAAAATTTTGGTTTTTTTAAACAAATACGTTCCTCGATTTGCACGGTACTTGGTTTATAAGGTTTTTAAATTTTATAAATAAAAAAATTTGATGCATTATTTGATTATTTGAGTGTTTTACATTGAACACACTGATTAATTATTTGCACAGACGTCACAAGTGCATTGAGCTGCGTTTATCATTGTCGCCATTAATGTAGATTTTGTTTCATGTCTATACTGTCATATTTCTAGTTCAGTTCTACACGAGGGAAGACGTTAATTTTTGAAATGTATATGTAAATAAATAATTTATCATTGCATATTAATTAAATTGCTTTGTCTTCACTTCGGTATAAAATCTTTGCATTTTTACACTGTTATTATAAACATAACTAGGGCTTGCACCTATCCCCTTGTTTAATATGAATGCTGTATCTTGTTTTACACGGTTTCGATTTACACGTTTTTTCGTGGAACGCATCTACCGTGTAAATCGAGGGATAGGTGTATACCCCTCATCTTTGTTTATTTAAGATGGGCCCGGACCCTCATTTGTATGCTTAGAGCTCAAAAGTTCTCGGCGTGGCCCTGATTAAGGTAAGGGCCTGTTCACATAGGTTCCATCAGCGTCAGCGTTAAATTTTTTATTCAATCATATGTTAATCATTGATCATTTAACCAATCAGTGGCAACTGAATCTTTAACGCTGAAGCTGACGGATTCTGTGTGAACAGGCCCTTAAACTGACAACTGTCCGGAAGGACGAGTGCTATTCCCAAGCTGAACAGATGGATCAAAAGCAGAGAGAAAATGTGAGTAAGAGCCTGTTCACATAGAATCCGTCAACGTCAGCGTTAAAGATTCTGCTGGCGCTGATTGGTTAAATGGGTCAATGATTGGTATATGATTGGTTAAAAAATTTTACGCTGACGCTGACGGATTCTATGTGAAAAGGCCCTTGAGCTGACAACTGTCCGGTGAGACGAGTTCTATTCCCAAGCTGAACAGGCAGAGAGAAAATGTGAGTAACGGCCTGTTCACATAGAATTCGTCAGCGTCAGCGTTAAATATTCTGTTGGCGCTGATTGGTTAAATGGGTCAAATATTGGTTTATGATTGGTTAAAAAATTTTACGTTGACGCTGACGGATTCTATGTGAACAGGTACTAAGAAAGGAAGGCAGCGTGTTTATAGTCATAAAAAAGCAGCTTAAAATATTACTAAAAAATGTCAAAAAGCTATGCAAAATATTGCTAAATAAATTTATTGATATTGGGGAACTTAGTTCGTCTTTATCGATTTTTTTTTAATTAGTTTCACTTTAATTTGTAACAAAAACTTTTTGACATTATTTTTCTTAAGTCTGTGAATAAAAATAGGGAAATCATTATATTATCCCTCAAAGAAAAGTTCCTGTCGCTTGCAATGTCAAATTGTTCTTCCAAGTACTATTTATACGATAAAAGACATCTTCACAAACAAATTCGTACGAATAAGTTCTGTATGACATTTTAAGAGTGTAATTAACAGAAATATACCATTTAATTGTTCTGCTCGATTTCTTTCATTCGCTGCTGGGGATAATGCACGAGCATTAATGTGACGTTTTATCAAAAGTATGCGCGTAATTAAAAATAATTACGCTCCCATATATTGTCTCCAGCGGAAGCATGTTACAGAGCATGAGACATTTAAAGGAAATAATGAGAGCAATTAGATGCCAAGTTCCTTATATGTTATCTGCAGGGGGTGCTGTTTTACTTCACGTTCGATGTTGTCATGGAAATCTCAGCCTTCGAGTGATGCTCATGTAGAAATGCGCACGGGAAATAATTATCTAGATCCGTAAGTATGGATGGGTAAATCATTTCACCCTCTTTTAGCAGGGGGAAAGAGAAACGACTTTTGTGATTTTTCTTTGAATTGCATTCTTTAAGAGATTCTTAATCAGAAGCAAATTAAGATGAAGTTAAGTTTTTGGATTTCTTTGAAAAAAGTTCTGAGTATAAATTGTACTTGGAACAGCCTTTTGTGCGTTGTCAGAACATAATTATAACAAGCACTGATATAAAATAAATTCCAAAAATAGAAAAAATATATTGAATAAAGGAAAAAATCAATCTTTTGTTTACTCGAAAATGATTAGTTAAAACACAAAAAGCATGTTTCACACATGTTTCATGACAGGAACCCACTGCTTCTATAAATACGCTGTAAAAATAGAGTGACAACTGGTTTCAAATGAATAAATGTAGTTCTTCCATCAGGCTGGGAAGCATTAAGGCTGCTGTGTACAAACCCTATTGGATTCCCTCACCTCAATGTTAACCTATGGAGAAAATTTGTCCAAGGATTGCCGACTTGGATTGAAAGATTTTTTTAAAATTGTACTCCGTAATAGAGAAAGAAATTTTACACCTTCGGACATTTTTCGTTTAAAAAAATGCAACTAATATTTTAAAATTTAAATTATTCGGGGAAAAAATCTGGTTTAGTGTGTTTTTAACGATCATAAATTTCTTTGGTGGTTGAAATTTATAAAATGAATCCTGTTGCAAGGGGCAGAAAAGATCAGTCTGTCTGAAAGGACCGTTTTTATTTGATTATCAGCATTTATGTAGCTGTAAATAGTAGACACATTTTCTACATAGGCTAACAATGAGGTGAGTGAATCCTATAGGGTTAGTACACAGTAGCCTTAAGTGCAACTGTTGCTATAGAGAATTCGCAAATGTTTCATAAAATTAGAATATAGATTACTTGAGGGTTAGAAACATTCAAAACTAGGGTCTCTAGAAATTTAATATCAGGAAGAATATATATATATATATATATATATATATTCCCTTTCCTTGCGCTGTTTTTCTTTCTACTATAACATCTGTCTCTTCCCTGAGATCCATACCTTTCATGAGCAAAATAACTCACTCCTCGCATAGAACGCAGACTTTGTGTGACATAACACCTTCGGTAAAGTGCTTTATCCTGAAAGTCAGTCTAAATTTTCCCCTCACTGTCAGTAACACCAGCCAGTATACTTGTATATCAAGCGAGCAATACCGTTATCTTGTGTCATGTAATATGCCGGTGAGTTGAGATTATTTCAAGCACGAATAAAAGGAAGACAAAAGTAAGATTGACAGTTAGTGATAATATTATGGTAAAGTAACACGCAGTCAAATAATTTTTAATAGAGTCACATGTAATGAGTAAATGAGCTTAGAAGTTCAAACTCACTTTTCTAGAAAGTTTTCTTTTAAGAGTTCTGACGTGACGTCTGAGCTCGGAGGCTTTAACCGACTGTGTTTTCAGAATTCAAAGCGTCTGTTTTCATAAAGTTAAAGTGCTTGGCTTTCGAATGCTCGTAATATGCCCGTGAGATATTTCAAGCACGAATAAAAGGAAGACAAAAGTAAGATTGACAGTTAGTGATAATATTATGGTAAAGTAACACGCAGTCAAATAATTTTTAATAGAGTCACATGCAATGAGTAAATGAGCTTAGAAGTTCAAGCTCGCTTTTCTATAAATTTTTCTTTTAAGAGTTGTGACGTGATGTCTAAGCTCAGAGGCTTTAACCGACTGTGTTTGCAGAATTGAAAGTGTCTGTTTTCATAAAGTTAAAGAGCTTGGCTTTCGAATGCTCGTAATATGCCCGTGAGATATTTCAAACGCGAATAAAGGGAAGACAAAAGTAAGATTGACAGTTAGTGATCATATTATGGTAAAGAAACACGCAGTCAAATAATTTTTAATAGAGTCACATGTAATGAGTAAATGAGCTTAGAAGTTCAAGCTTACTTTTCTAGAAATTTTTCATTTAAGAGTTGTGACGTGACGTCTCCGCTCGGAGGCTTTAATCGACTGTGTTTTTAGAATTCAAAGCGTCTGTTTTCATAAAACTAAAGAGCTTGTCTTTCGAACTCTTAATAAATTAAGTTATAAATGTAGTTTTTCAAATTTTTAATGCAAATTAATGGTACAATTTTACTTAAGTGGGCTATTATTTGAGTGGGCTATTATATATGTGGGCTTTTATAAAGAAGTTTATAGTTTTATTATTCCAAAATTGGAATTTCACTCTGCAATGCACTGGTTTGTTTTCTTTTTTTTTTAAATATGTTTTTAGTGGTAAAAAAACCCATTATAAAGATTCAAAAAAATTAAAACCAGTTGTATTTATATTTAAAAACCCGCACACAAAATAGTTTTAATTATACACGTTCGTTTGTTACATTTATAAAAATTGAGAAGAAAATTTTCTCTTCAACCAAATGGCAACACTTTACAGAGCTGGGAATAGTTCCGATGGTAGAACATCTGCCTCGAGGTTTGTTTAAACGAGTTCAACCCACTTCACCCGCAAAAACGGGGCTTACGCATGTGCCTGACTGGGTCCGAATGATACGAGACATAACTGAAATGTGTGGCAAATGTTCACCGATGGAAAAGAAGTCAGAGTCATTGAAAATAAAAAAAAATTAATGGATAGACAAAAAATATACCCAGGTTAACATACTGTGTTCTTGGTTTGAAAGAGAAAGGGAGAAATATGTGTAGGAAATTCGGTGGAAATGACAATTCTTCACATCGTCGGGGTTGTTCTGTAGATATAATACAAGTTTCGAAATTTGGAGACACCTGTTCGATTCTCATCCCTGGTTGGCATTTTTTACAATGCTTCTTATCAGTCCGATGGTATTCTCGCCAAAGGATCATATGGAAGATCAGGATCTATTAAAATTATCGTCTGACGGCACCAAGAATCGGACCGGGGTGTCCAAACCTCGACATTAGTGTTCTACCGACTGAACTATCCCAGTAAAATGACAAACACTCAATCGAATTCCATTATTTACCAGGTTTTCAGCCAATCACGTTTAGGTAATTTTGTTTTTACATCAGATATCTGCATCATTTGAGACTTTTCCACTATTTTCTTTTGTATCAAAGTATAGCACTTTGATACAAAAGATTGGATCGCTACTGGATATTTTTGCGATTCTGATACAGATTTTGAAATCCTGAATAATTTCTTAAATTAATGATTTCTTTTGATAAAACCTCTCTGCCAAAAAAAACCCTGTAATATTTGAAATTTTTTCAGGGGGAGGGGTCTATGGGAGTTTCATTTTTAAAAAATCAGTACAGCTAACCATCGTTTTTCGGGGATTTTGTTATTTGCGAGTTTTCTAGCATTCATTAAACAGGAAATCTTTCCGAGTTTTGGAGCCAACTCCAATCATTAAACTTTATCATTAACTAATCATTAAACTTGATAAAATACCGCATTCTAATATGCATAACTGTGTTCATAAACTTTTGCAGCTATTTATAATTACTGTACATGTAATGCACCGTATTACCTTACTCTAATTTTGAGTGTAGTTCGTTGACTATATTTAAGTGTCTGGCTAAGTTAGTTGACACCATTTAAAGTTAAAATAGAAATTAAAATTAAAAAAGAATTCTTAAAAATCTAATTGCACTCTAAAAATCGCAGAGGTAAAAAATGGCCGCCAGATGCAAATGGAAATGATGCCAAGGGAAAAATTTTCTCTCTATTTTATTTGTCTTTTAATTCAACGTTACTCTTACGCGTAATACTCGCCGTTTTATAATCCTTACCGGAATACAATTAAATGAAGCGTATCTCTTGACTATAATGATACGGCCTCCCAGTGATTAAGGCACCAGCCTGCCACGCCGGGGCCGCGGGTTCGATTCCCGCATAAGGGTCTGTTCACACGGAATAGCGTTACGTTTGTTTACTCCTTTGGCGGCTCCAAGATTACTGACGTGACCTGTGACTGGTTTGATGTATAACGTGGTCAATGAATCGTGCTCTGTGACTGGTTAAAATTTTTAACGCTGACACTGCGTAACGCTCCGGATTCAGTCTTAGGATCTGTTCACATAGAATCCGTTAGCGTAAGCGTTACTCGTATTGACATATTTTAAACCAATCACAGTCCTTAACAATTTCGTGGCTAATCGTTTGGAGGTTTGTAATTGGTTAAATATATTTCAATACGATTAACGCTGACGCTGAGGCAATGTGACCAGGCCCTCAACAGACCGTAAGGCTTGTAATCTGGGTTGCTCGTCAGTATTCCGCTTGCAAAAGGAAATAGCAGCTGCAATCCACTGTCTATGGCCACTGTCATCGTTTGTAAATAAAAATTCTTCTGTGTGTGTGCATATGTTTTTTTTTCCTTCCTTGTCTTGATATGCCCATCGGACTGGGGTCTCAAAAAGGCGTGACCCCCAAGGATCTTAGTAACAACAACAACATAATTGTACGTATTAGGTCTTATATCTGGAAACTACAATAAACTAAGGAAATTCCAAACTAGAATTATTATTGAATATATAGTGTTTTTACACCGTGCATAAAAATCAAAACTTTAAAAAAGTTACTGACAGGAAAACATGTAGAGGACAATTGCCAATCGAGGATTAGAGCTGTTGATGCAACTATGAGAGTACCTTATAGACAATAAATTATGCTTCAAATTTAATTGTGTACGAGTATCGTATTTCTTCTGCATTGTTAAGTATGCAGTATGTTGCTACTGAAGAATGACTGCAGACTATTGCTACTCTTTAGTTCCGATAATTCGGTAGACTTGTAGTAGCCCCCAGTGCTGAGAGGTTGATGACACCTAATCTACATAGTTGATTTTGTAATTTGAAATGTAAAGCACATACACATGATATTATCTATATCTTTGTTTATGACACCTTTATATAAAAAATTAATGTGTATTACTTCATTAAAGTAGAAAGTAGAAAACAAATAATTTAACCTCAATGATTGATAGCTACAAGTATCTGTAAGTTTAATCTAATATATCGCTCACTCCTTTCAACAACGTCATAATCAAAAAACGTGATTTTTCAGGAGAGTGATTTTAAAGTTTAAAAGTAGAATAAAATATATTAAAAATAAATATTAATTCTGCTCTCTAGCGGCTAAATATTGAGCGATGACATATGACGATCTTGCAGGGATATACTACCCTTTCAGGGCTTTCTGAAAGCAGGCATAACTAAAAATCGCCGATTTTTGAGATATGACGTTGTTGAAAGTAGTGAGTGATATGCTCCAATATGAAATCTATTCTTTTATTGGATCAAAAAATAAATGCAGTTGTCCATAACATTCAAAGTGTTTTGGAGCATACAAATCTCTTGAAACTGGAAAACACGCAATCTCAAACTTTTTACATTTGGGCATATTTTACTCCCAAAAAAAGGAAAACAATATACTTGACTGACAAAGTGCATGATTAATTGGCTCAAAAATACTGTATCATCACACAGCAAGAGAGAACATGTATTCTATATTTGATACAAGGCACATATTTATAGAGCAATAAAGCTGTTAAATTTATGAAAACTCGTTATATAAAGTACCACTGTTCAGTGTTGTTCATATCAATTTCTGCAATTTTAACATATCAGAGGGCTTTAAAACTCTAAAAACTGCTTTATTTACAACGAACGGGTGAATAAGGAAATCCGAGGAAGTCGAGACTCGACTGAATTTTTGAAAAATTCTCGTGACTTTTAGTTATCGTCGGTATATTAGTAAATGCTATAATATTTTACGTTTTCTGTCATTGAATTGTTGAAATAAGAGGAGAGATAAAACAAAATAAAGTTCTCGCATGTGTGCTACCCCAAAATGAGTCATTTTTTAAATATCGTATTTTTCGGATCATAAGACACCGGACGATAAGACGCACCTCAAATTTATGGGAGGATTTTTGGAAAGAATATTTTGTATTTTGTTCGGTATATAAAGATATTTTTAATTTCTTATTTAATAGAAATAAAAAATATATATAATGAATATAATAAATAATATATATAATATATATATATATATATATATATATATAATATATCTGTGTTTACTTAATAAAAATAACAAATATATATAATAAATATAATAAACTAGCTGAATACCCGTGCTTCTCTACGGAGTGCATTCAAATTAAATACAACGGTCAATGTATGCAAGTAATTTGTATGCTTAATATCCATAAAACATACTAATTTGAATTAAATTCTTAAAAAACTCCCATCTCAATTAGTCTAGTGGTTAAATTTTATCTTTTACCGTATTTTAATATTTTTTTTGCCAATTTATTTCGTTGTTATGCACGTGACGCAAAATTAATTTAAAGTATCACAAAAAGAAAAGAAACCACGTGATCAGCATTTAATAAATTAAATTCTAAAAATTAATCTTTAAAAATTCACCAAAAATCAGAAAATAGAGGTAAAGATTCGAAAAAGATTTTATTTTAAAGGAATTTTTATGATCTTCCTCGTGATGTAAATTTTATAACCCTCAGATTATTATTTTAAATGCAAACTTTAAAAATCATTACAAAAACAGCTTAAAAATTTTATTTAAAAAAATCTAAGAAGAATTTTTCAAAAATGTTTCCTAGTGCACCCCTACACTATAAGAAGAATCGCCGTGCAAAATTTCAGCCCTTTAGATCCAGCAGTTTGGTCTGTGCGTTGTCTATCTGTCAGTCAGTCAGTCAGTTACGGAACTGTTTTATATATATAGATAATATATATATATATATATATATATATATATATATATATATATATATATATATATATATATATATATATATATATATATATAATATATCTATGTAAAGTTCAAAATGGGCTAAAATGAGTTATCAAACTAGGCATGTTTGAAAAATCAAGGACTACTGCAGGGTACAGAAAGCTTAGTCCAATTCCACTCCTAAATATTTTTATTCATCCGTGAAAATTTGGGGTATTAAATCCAAAATGGGCGAAAATGAGTTATCAAACCAAGTATGTTTGAAAAATCAAGGGCTACTGCAGGGTACAGAATGCTTAGTCCAATTCCGCTCCTAAATATTTTTATTCATCAGGGAAAATTTGGGATATGTGAAACAAAACACAAACTTGTTAGTATTCAATCCTGTTTTTCTCAAAACTACGATTTTGGACTTGACACTGTTTACACAGCAAATACATAAATAAATAATATATACATAAAATATATATAATAAATATAATAAATAATTTTAATATAATAAAATATTCATTTTATTTTAATGTTACCTTCAGACCATAGGACGCACCCCAATTTTAAGTCAATTTTTTTACGTAAAAAGGTGCGTCTTATGGTCTGGAAAATACTGTAGTTAATCACATACGACTGATCCTACACTGCCGATCAATTTTCACTAGTGAAGAGAAAGATCATGTAGCCTGTCGCTAGGGCAAAATTCTGATTATGGAAGTTCGAAGTAAAAAGTCAGATATGAATGTAATATACGTCAACTACTGTTCATATAAATCTAAAGGCTATACTTTCTCGATCTGGTGAAGAATCAAAATGAAACCAAATTTTTAAAAAATAAAAAAAAATGTTTTATACTGTTGACATAATATTTTATTTTTGCAAGTTTCATTTAACATTATGTCTCTTTCAAAACAAAAGCAATCTGACACGATTCAAATGTAATTGGCGAAGTAATTAAAATCTTTATAATAATTTCCCCCTTGAATAAATTAAAATCTATATATTTAAGTTGCTAAGCCGACTTTTTTGGGCACTCCGTGAGAGAAAACTACTGCATCCATTTATTTCATTATGGTCTTAAACGAAAGATTGTAATCTGTAGATTTGTCAAATTTGGTTTTTGTAACCGCAATTTCTATTAATTAGCGATAATTTAGAATTAAAAATTGATTTCTGCGCATGCTCAGAGATATGTTTAAATCTGTCTTTAGAGAATCACTGTTTCTGCGCATTCTTAGTGACATGTTTTAATCATGAACACATTTATTTCGAGGAGTCTTTCTAGATCTCTCTCTGCCATTTTCATTTTTAGGATAATTATGTTTGCGAAATATAAGATTAAACCTCATGGAAATTGTTTATTTCATGCTGTTTAATTAGCGATAATTTACAATTAAAAATTTGCTTTCCGCGCATGCTCAGTGACATTTTTAAATCTGGCTTTAGATTCTCACTAAACACGATGCCGCTTAAACACATTAATTTGTTTCTGCGCATTGTTATGATTTTCAACATTTGGAAATGATGTGTTGAGTATAATCTGTGTATTAGTACATTTATTTACTATCTAGCCGTCATGTTTTGACGGGTATCAACTAGTATTTATAAAAAGAATACTAAAAAAAAACCCAACTGTCCTTTATTGAAAAGTTTTGCGTTTTATTGCTCGAATATTTTTCAGTCCAAATTATTTTTCCTGGGCACTAGCGATCCATTTTTGCGTGCACAATGCGAGCGCCATGTAAGCCTTCGACGGTAGGTGGCAAAGTGGTAAATTCTGTCAAGGAAGCGGAAATGCAAATCTATGAATGGACACCGTATACGTCGACCACTGTCACTACAAACCGAATCTACTCACTGAATCGGGGTTTGGCTACCGCTCTTTAGAGTACGCAGGATTTGTATCCCTTTCATTTATTTATTTATTTTGATGTGTGTGTGTGAATGAAACTTCCCGTACGGGGTGTTGGGTGAATAGGAGAGACCCCACCCCCGGGGGCAAAGAGGGTTTTCTTTCCCAGCTGGCTGACTTACGCCAGACGCCGTGCCCGAACTTAAAGAAAAAGGGGAAAAAATGGATTTGTGTGTGTGTGTTTTGGCTTGCTATTTTCAGAGGGGCGCACTTCCGTTGGTCCTATACAGAGAGGCTGCATGCAGCTTAGTGGCGTCAAGTCTTCGTTTGTTGTTTTTATGGGTAAGTTGGGAGGAATAATTGATGGAGGAGGCCATTCAGCTTTCTTCCGAGGATTATTTTATAGGCATTTTTAGAGCGGACTGACAGCCCAGGATTTCAATTTTAGGCAGCATGTTTTTATCAAGCTCAGATATCAGCATCATTTGTCATTTCTAAAAAACGATCGAAATAGGTTACTCTTTTCTTAATACAGAAATTAATACCAATGCAAATTATGGAGGATAAAATTATGATAATCTAATTTTAATTTGTGAAAGTTTGAACTTGTTTGAACTACTGTTAGGACATTTTTCTTTCGTTGTTATAGGTTTTTTTAAATGAAAGAAAATTATTTATCCAGCTCATTATTTATTTTTTTTTGTTTGTTTGTTCAATAAAATGAATGTTTTGTTTCAGCGTCAGATCATGCAGTTGAACAAATAAATGTTTGCTCTGTATTGTTCATGAATCTAGATGTCATTTGGTAAAAGACGGCACCCCCCCCCCCCCAAAAAAAAAAAAAAAAAAATATATATATATATATTCTCGTTAAATGTGATAAGGATATTTCTATGACGGGAAAATGCTTTAATTAATTACTTCTTCATTCTTAGAAATATTTTGTGTCTCTGGGAAAATTTCTTATTTTATTTCAATATGTATCGAAAATTATGTACACTCACACTTTCATGTACCTAATCATACTACGTAAGTGCAATAGCCAGAACACTTATTACATGGAGAAGTTAAGTGGTATTTTATTTTAGACAGTATTTTTACCCTGTCTACAGTTTTTATTCGTTTAGATCCATATTTAATTTACCTTACTCTTCTTTCCTTCTTCTTTACTGTAAGAAAGACCTGCGTGATATCATATGATTAACTTTGTTCAACATATTAGCGTGCAATAGGGCAACTTGAAAAGACACAGATTCAAATCATCCAAGTTTGAATCTGAGGAGAGGATTTTTTTTTTTTTTTTTTTGGTACATTTAACATGAATTTGGGCTCTTTTCAGTTTACTTGCAGTAATCATCGGCAAACCTTACGATTAAAAAATGGATCTTTTGAATAGTTTTTGTGTATTGACTCCCTCCTCTAGGAACCTAAAATCTGGTTCCTTGAGGGATATATTTGTGATTTTATTCACATTTTTGTTCTCATATTTTCTGGGCTGGTTATTAACGGATTTAAAATTTAATGAAAATAATTCTAGGATCTTGAATTCTAAATGCGTAAATTAAAAAAAAATCCTTTAAGGGATATTATACTTGGGTATTGCTTTAAAAAAATTTCCATCAGTATCATTCAAGAACCGGAATACTGAGTTAATTGTGTTTTTAAGATTTTACAAAATCTTTACTCCTCGTTACATTAAAGGTGACAAAATATAAAATGGTAACTAATTTACTGATATAAGGGGATAATGTTAAAATCATTACATACTATGCAGCTCAGATAAATTTGTTATAATCAGAGAAAAACATTTTTTCACCTTTTGGTGATTACCAATAATCTATCCATCACTGGATAAAAATCGTATTAATTCCATGCTATTTGACAAACTTACGAATAGAAATGGAATTTGGATTCAGCCCTTGTCTGGTTTAATTCCCGTCATTCTGCCCTAAGTTTTAAGGGAAGGGTAGAGAGCGCCATCTATTGTGGTTTATGACATTAATGTACATTTTTTTTTTCTTTCTGATCTAGGTCATTGTTCGATTTATCCTCCTCCTCTCACAAATCTGTTTTATTTATACAAGTGATTAAAAACACAAAGGTGAGAGATATTTAAGAAATAAAAAAAAATTCTTCGTATTGCACCGGTAAACATACGTTATTATTTTTTTTTAATGGGTGGGAATTAATCGTGCGAAATGCAATATTATATATATATATATATATATATATATATATATATATATATATACATAATATTGCATTTCGCACGATTAATTCCCAACCATTAAAAGAAAAAATATTTAACGTATGTTTACCGGTGCAATACGAAGAATTCTTATAATTATTTCAACTATATAATTAAATGCCTAAAATTTTGGCCATACTGATTATTAGACAAAAGGTAAAAGACAAAGTATTTACGAACAAAATTCTTCTTGAGTAGGAAAATCTTGGAATAAGTTCCCGGATGGAAATTTCCCTTTTCAGGAGGACTTATACCCAAACAATCAATGAAAGATTTTTGTTTAACTTTCATCCTGAAAAATTAAATTTAAATTTTCTGTTTTAATTAAATTTAAATTGCTGTTTTAAATTTTCTGTTTTTGTTAGCAACTTATTTTTCCTGTGAAATTTTTGGTCTCCTAAAATTACCAGTTTTCCCCATAACCTATCACGTAGACCATACAACAGATTTATAAGAAATCCTATTTATCGTGGAATCCAATGGAAAAGAAAATAAATGGTATTAAAAGTAAAATAGATGTGAGAGTAAAAACGATTCAAATGTCGTTTTAAGTTTATGCACAGTCTAGCTTGTGCGTAGATTTGTGAAATATGTACGACACGCTTTACTTGGATCGTTTTACACCACTACGTAGCAGTGCTGAGGTTTTTTTTAATCAAAGGAAATAAATCCAAGGCTTATTTGTACCTCAACTCCGCCAACAATTGGCCATTTTCGGTGTTCCGGCTCATCGTAAGACTGAAATCGCCAATTTCCGCTGGATTAGCTGAAAGCCAGGAGCACCATTTACTGTGCGTATTAATTTTGCTTGAAGGTAGTGTTAGCAATTTTTTCCCTCTTTTTTAGGTTATCTGCCTACGTTGAAATGGCTGTTTTGTTGCGAAATTTCGAAAAAAAATTTGTTCAAAGGCCAAATCTTTTAGGATTCTAAAACTGTTTTACTTTTATTCGTACGATCGTTCGATGTGAATGTATGGCCAATTTAATAAACTAAAAGCGATAAACTAAAGACCGGAAGTAATATCCTTAAATGCATTTTCTAGAAAACTCATTTTTCAGTTGCAAACGAGAAAGCTAATAATTTTTAAAAGTTTTCAATATATTTCAATGAAAGTTTGTAGTAGTGTTTTACATATTACTAACTATGTTTTGACCTAAAAGCTGAGCTACATGTATTGATTCAATCATTCTACAGGTACCTACACTAATAAAGAAATAATTAAAAAAAATATCAGTGTTTTATCTCCTTCTTGGGTGTATTTCTGTGATTTTGGGAAATATTGTAAAACTTTTACTTCAGTACACAGGTAAATGTCACAGTAGTATATAGAAAACTCAACTCATGGCGCAACAGTCCATGTGGACCAAAATCGGTGGTGCCCATCTCCGGTTTCTTGACCGTGGGCTTGGGGTGCCATACAGCATATGTCTCGGGCAGATGGTCAACCTTACGCGGGACCCCAGAGTTAGTTCCCAAGCATGCTTGGTCCTCATTTTATCGACCCACTCAAGGGATGAAATGCTGAGTCGACCTTGCCCAGTCGCAGGCAGGCGTAGTGGTTAATATATAGTATAAAGGAAATTAAAATATATTTAGTTTAATGGAGTGTAGGGTCTCTCGCATGGGCACTCACTTGTACTAAAATTAAAAAAAATTCCTCTATTTTGAAATGTTATGAAATTTATACCAAAATTACATTTGTTTTCATGATTTTACAACACATTTGAAATAAAAATATATCCATTTAATCAGTACTGTATATTTTGAAAAAAGTACTCCGAAGGTAGGCAGATACATTAAGGGCCTGTTCACATAGAATCCGTCAGAATCAGCGTTTTCGTATTGACAAATTTCAAACCAATCACAGGCCTTAACAATTTCGTAGCTAATCGTTTGGAGGTTTGTGATTGGTTAAATGTATTTCAATACGAGTAACGCTGACGCTGACGGATTCAATGTGAACAGACCCTATGGGCCTGTTCACATAGGAGTCCGTTGCTGAACGTTAAAGTATTGAAATATATTTAACCAATGACAAACCTCCAAACGATTAGCAATGAAATTTTTAACGCCTATGATTGGTTTATTTTCTTCTCAACGTTATCTTTCCCTTAACGCTACTCAAGGGACTCCTATGTGAACAGGCTCTAAGTCGTACCGAAGCTTTGAAAAAGAGCAAGCACCGGAGTGAAAACGAAGATAAATGCTTTATTTCTCCCGAAACTCATAGGCAACCATCTGCTTGGATCAGATTTAAGGCTGGCTAACATGTCTTTCATTATGAATTTAATATAATGAGATAGCATTATAATCCAAAAATAATTATGCTTAATAAGGTTAATTGTCTAATAGCAAAGTATTAATTGTATAACATTGCATAAATTTTTTTTATTAAAATAAAAATAAAAAACTTTTTATGCATGCTTCATAAGAATTTCATATGTGTATGCGAAAACTAAAATTACGTAGATAATAACGCAACTCTAAACTTATCTCCAGTTAATTTTTATTTTATATATATATATATATATATATATATATATATCGGCTTGTGGCGGCCCTGTGGATCGAATCCAAACGTCGCGCCACAAAAATACCTCCGTTTGTGTCGTCCCTTCATAGGGGGTAATGCTGTCCGCCTATATGTTTCCCTCGTAATAAAGTGGTCAGTAAAATGCGGCGTAGTATAGGCGAATGTTTGACGCCAAGTGCCTCCGCTTAAAAAAAAGAATATATATATATATATATATATATATATATATATATATATATATATATATATATATATATATATATATATATATATATATATATATATATATACAGCAAAAGTTTTCAAGTCTATTTATGACGCGTATTCAGATTTTATAGCTGTAAGTAGTATGTTAAAAACTGAAGAAAGACTTTATTGTTCAATGCTGATAGAGAGAAAAGTTTTTTGAAGTACTTCTTTACAGCACTCATTGATGAGGAATGTCACAACTCTACACGAGAAAAAAGTGGTTTTATACACAAGAAAACAACAATAACTGTACACAAGAAAAATTAGGTATTTTTGAAATCCTTTAAAGTCTTCTGTCTAGTCAACTATTTCAACAATGGTGATTCGCGTAAAAATATCAGTTAATTGGATATATTGTACTACCCCGCCGACAAAATATGATCAAAATATCTTGACAGGAACGAGAAACAGCATCTCGAACTGCGATGACTTACTAGAGTTAATTACAGAAAACCGATTAAATTCGAGAAATATATTAAACCATTAAGTTTTGAATTTATGCTGTTTGATAGTGACTTCAATTAATATATGTAAGAGTTCAATTCCTTTCTTGTCTATTTCTCCCAAATTAAGTTAACTTTATTATTCAAGGTACATTTAGACACATTTAAGTACATTTTATTGAAAGTACAAAAATCAAATTTAATTTTTCATCAAATTATTTTTCTTGTCAGCAAAATACACTGACGACACAAACAATTTTTTAGTTAAATAATTATATAATATTTTATAAATGAAATGCTGAAACAGTTGTTAAAATGAAATTCTTCCTTGTAATCTACAGCAGTTTTCAGAACTGATAAATTTGCAGGTTCGGATTTTTGGCTTAAGAGGACAAGGGACCTTGATCCTTGTTTTTATTTTTATTTTTTTCTTTGAATATTTTACTCTACATACAAAATGAGAATAATTAATAAACATTTTTACTACCTTAAAGACACTTCGAATTCCTAAATATGTATTTTGTAGCAGAATAGAACCTGTTTTTCAAAAAATTCTTCAAAAATGTTTGCATTTTTCAAAATGCTCCATGCGCATTCATTTCCTTCCGATTTCTTCCAAATTTCTCAGAAATGCTAATTAAAGTGTTTGTCACAAAACTGTACATAGTTCTTTGCAACCACAAATATTTTTCATGCTTATAGACCATGAAATAAAATAAAACATGTAAAAACATAAAAAATAACAAGCAAGTTAAAAAAATATATAGTTATGGCTTAGATTCATAACAAAAAAATGTAATGCACAATTATGTGTATATATATATATATATGGTAAACTTATATTAAAAAATTTAAGGATTTTAAATGACATGGAATATGCCTGGAGCATTTTGAGAAATGTTAGCATTTTTGAAAAAAAATTTTGAAAACAAGCATTATTCAGCCAAGAAAATCCTTATTTTGATTTCTAAGGGTCTTCAATGTAGGGGAAAAATATTAATTATTCTCATTCTGTATATAGAGTTAAAAATTGAAAATAAAAAAAATTCGAAGGGGAAGGTCCCTTGTCCCCTTAAAGAACTAAAAAGTCTGCCTCGTTTCAGGGCTATCATTCGCGACATGCTGAATAAAGACTGCTCTGTCCGATCATTGACAATTTATTCCACCAAAATTTCATTTTATTAAATGTCAATTTATACTGTAATAGTTGATAGCGCTGTTTTTTTCACCCATTTAATATATCTGAAACCGTTTCAGCCTTGAGGTTTGAGGGACGCTGAAGTACCCTCCTTTGACTCATCTTCTCCGGTGCCCATCTATACGACATTCAGGATGTCTCTTATCATGGCGCTGTGTTTCCCTGCTCACGGTTGACAGAAAAAGTGGGTGTATGATAAAATCGTAATAATTCACCATAATTGCACTTCTCACACATTTGAGAAGTTCGTGCCTCCTAAAACATATAAATCTCTCTAAAATGAATTGCATTTCGTAGGAATGTTCCTTACAGCATATAGCCATGAAGTTGGAAGTTTTTACTCGTGACCTCTGTTCTCTCCTTTCCAGTATTTTTTTCAGAGTGCCGCATTATGCTATAGCCGCTAAAGAAGGATGTCTTCATTACACACAAGGCACACCCATCCCGCAAGTTCCATTTTTTATCCGATTCCAGAAACAGTGTTACCAAATTAGCACTTAGCACGCGGCACACTTCATTTGGGGAGATAAGTTCTCTTATCACACACACACACAGTGTAAAATCGACGGAATTTGTCGAGATTCACGATTTGGGAGAATCTCTCGAAGTTGCGAAGTAATTTTCCCGTTTGGCGGGGATTTTATCGACATCTTTATCAATTTGTAGTTCGTAAGTCATGATGGTGGTTTAAACCTGAGAAGCGCAAAAAATATTTGTAGAATAATTTGGCACACCAGTGGAATTATTTTTTTTTCCCACGGGGGACTTTTGTTATACATTTTTTTTAACGTTCCGGTATCGCTTTTATGTAACGACCGCCTCCAAGGAGCAGGGTTGAACCCGTTTGTACAAGCCTCGAGGCCGTTGTTCTACCCTCGGAACTAGTCGGGCGATGTGAGGAAGTGTTATTTCCAATGACATTTCCTTACAGACGTATGAGAAATATTCATAGAAACGAAATCAGCGTCGACATTAAATATACTTACAAATTAATTTATAAATATAATTAATTTACAAATTAATTTATAATTAATAGAAAACTAGTCTATAGATCAATTTATGCTGGAGCTGGCAAGAAAAAAGAGACAGATGGAGAGAGAGGACATGTATATGTGAGGAATGGAATTCAAAATGAGAGTGGGTTCCTCCCATCGATGGTATAGTTCAGCAGAGAGATTACCTGATTTGGGGACCGATAATCGAATTCCCATTCTTTCAGAAGAACGTTAAAAGTAACTTTTTATATCATGGATCAAATAAAACATTTGCAGCACTTTATTTCACCAATTAAACATTTTCACTCATTTGTACAAGGTCAAATACCATTTTTGCAGACCTTCAATCCACATATTAAGGCAAGGTGAGTTTACTTCTCAGTTTTTATCTAATCACATATTCACAAATTTTATAATATACATATTTTAACCTTATTGTTTCTTCTTTCGAGGGATCATCATAACACTGTAGCCAACCACGTCAAATTTTCCCGGCTTTCGGGAGGAACAGATTTCCCGGAACCAGCACTTTCATCACCGAAATTTCCCGAGCCCTCCAAATGAATTCTAAAGCGTATGTGATTTAGTCTTCCTGTTTTACTGCTTAAATACACTGTTTTTGGACTGCTGGAGGTGTTGTATTAGGTATATTTTTTCTTTACTTTCTGACTCATTGTATCTTATTTTGTCTGACTATCACAATTTTTTTTGCAAACACTTTCGCAAAGTTTCATGTTGCTGTCACGCAGACGCGTGTAGCAGAAACCAGTTTATGGCTATCTATAGGTAAGCACCAAGTGTCATCAGTGACGGATAAATAGAGGAAGAAAGCAGGCGACACTGATAGATTCTCCGAAGCTGGCTTTAACCGAGAACAGCCGGTGACGGTGGAACTCAAAAGTCAGATTCTGAACCAAAGTATAAATTAGTTTGCTAAGAGCATGGGATTTAGAAATCGGAACTGATTCATATTCTCAGCCATGCGGCCTCCTTTTAAGAACAAAATGTAGTTAAGAGTTTTTGTGTAATTTTAAAAAATTCGTTGTAGAAATAGTTCTTTTGAAGCTAATTCAAGTCTATTACTAAGTAAATATTTTTGCTTGTTAATTCAGGTTTAGCATTTCTTCTCACCGACTTATGAAGTATACATTTAGTTACAGTAAGAGAAAAAAATAGAGTTTTGCATAACGTCGAGTTAGTTTAGGTAACGGAACACCGGCTCGAGTTTAGGGGAGACCCAGGTTCGAATTTTTGCCTAGGCGGCTGGTCGCCACAGCCACCATTGGAAAGGACGGGTGTTTGGCCCTTCGATAGCTCAATACTCGTTAAATAAATGGCACAACTCAAAATTAAATAGGGTGGACTGTATATGGGTTTTTTCGTAATTTTATTGTTTCATCTCTAGCTACGCTCACACCGTTCGCCCCTCACAGCTCGTCTCACGCCTGCACACCAGACGTCACATCAGTGGCGCACCCGGAGGGGGGGGGGGCAAGGGGCTCTGCCCCCCCAAAGAAATATAAATTGCATTATGAATATTGATTTTGCATTATAAATATTTTTATCCGTTCATCTCGACCCCTCCCCCATGCATTATAAATATTTTATCCGTTCACCCCCCCCCCCCAAGAAAAAATCCTAGGTGCGCCACTGCGTCACATAGTACATATACAGCGACAGCAGCGCTCTTTATAAATGTGGCAGGTGTTGCACTCAACAACGGGCATTGATCATTAGAAGTATATGAAAGATATTCATTTCATTAAAAATTCAGCAACGTTCATTAATAGATATATACATAGTCAACATCCTGTGTTGTTGGCCTGAAAAAGAAAGAACGTAATATGAAATTCTAAAAAGGTGATTTTTCTTATATGGTAAAATCCTAGTCGAGAAACTAGGACACAAGGCTCGGATTCCGATCCTAGTCATTGGCCGTTATCATTGAGTCATGAATTATAGCCGTTTCTATATCATATAAGGATCTCCATCTCATGTTCAATGTTCCTTTCACGTCAAAATAAATAGTTCCGAAGTGCAATTTGAAGGTGTTAGAGCATGCTCCTGTTTCGAGACTTAAACAAGAACTATGAACATCAATGCAAAGAGCTGTTTTTTTTTTTCTGTGTTAAGTTAATATAAATTGGAGCCATAAAACTTATTAAATGCTTAGATGTGTGCCCAGTGCACGACAAGAGGTAAAATTTCAACTTCAGCTAGAATTTTCGCTCTTGTAACATTCACTTGCAACCAAACAAATAGATACCCTGTCGTAATAGCATTTTCCCAATTCATGAGTTTAGTCATACACCGGGTTGCAAACGCCGAGAAAGCTACGTGTTTCGATCAATGTCGTATTACTTCCGACCTTGTCCCTGCGTTCGCAGCTGCCGTTAAACAGTATGTCCGGGATCTTGTCCCTAGGTCTTTTGAGGTCCACCGATCTTGGTCACATTAATCATCATTACCGAGCAAAAGTTTGCAGTAGAGCAGTTTCACTCGAAAACCAAACTTAAACAGAAAGCTATGATTTCAAACAGGAGTATATATTTTGCCATCATCACAGTACTAAGTTTCCGGTTGGCATATACCAGCAGAAAATTTTACAAGGGAAATAATACAGTAGCATGCGTTATATAAACCGAAAAAAATACCAGTTTCGAAAATTTACTTCTGACATTGACATTCTTTTACTTACAAGTACTTTTAATAAAAATACTCCTGTTGATGAAACGAAAAAAATTCTACTAACGACAACCCTAATTAAGGCATCCACTGGATACAGTTTGGAATGTGATGTTTTAAACGAACACTCCTTTTTTTCTAAGCATAAAGTTTTCACGGCTTTCATTTTTCCCCCCAGGTTTTGATTAATAGTCATGAAGTCAGTATTTTTTCATCTATTCGAAAAATTTAGATTTATTGGCGGATAATTGCCTTTTATTGAGTTGTGAGCAAATGTAGCTCTCGGAGAAGCTAGTGAGATGAGCAAACAGATAATTTGAATAAATTACTTTGTACATGTATGAGTTATATCTAACTCCCATTATACTGCGAGATATTTTCAGATAGATGTATTCCGTATTCCTTTGAGAAGTTAGTAGCTGAGCAAAATATTCTTGCGCTCTGACCACTGTCGTATCACCTCCAGTCATAACTTCGTGGTTCCGTGAACCCAGTAAATTATATATCATTTTCCTTCGCTTCAGTTCGTTTATTCGAGTGGGAAATCCATATCTTCCTTATGAAGTAGACTGGGAAAGTTTCGATACAACCGTATAAAACACATGCATTTCTCCAACGTTACATCGACCCAAAGGCTTGACTTTAATCAACTGGTGGGGGAAAAGTTAATTATCCCCATTCAGCTACGAATTATATCATCTTTGTAAAGTTCCTGAGATTATTAAGTTTATTAAAATACAAAAAAGAAATGGGCTGTTCATCTGATACGATGGCCTGAAGAGAGTAACACCAAGAAAGTTTTTATGGCTAAGCCTATTGGCAATCGACCCACAGGTAGATAAAAAAAAAAAAAAAAAACGGTTTGATCCTATTGACAAGGACTTTCACCTTTTAAACTGTAGGAAATGGAAAATTATTGCTGGGAACAGGGCAAAATGGAAAAAATTCCTAGAGAAGACTAGGGCCCAGACAGGGCTGTCGTACCAGTGATGATGGTTATGGAAAATAAAAGAAAAAGAAAGGAAATTGTTTGATGCTAAAATTGCTGCTCATTATAGGATATCTCGTAGTTCACAAAAACTTAGTTGTTTGATTGTTTCTTTAAGTTTCAATATGTCACACTCTCGCGCAAGGAGTGATTAACAATCTCAAGTAACATATCTTACAGCCTTCTCGCGCTTCATGAGTGGTCATATTAGAGCACTCACTTTTCGGCAGGGTCAGAAGATATTCCCGGAGTGCCACTGGTGCTCTGCCAACATGGCCTCCCCTGCCCATCTTTTGGCTTGTCTGGGTTTTACAAAGGACGAGGTCCTTCGGAACCCTCTACTGTTTTTAGACTTTTCAGATATTTTTGGTTTCATGGAGATTGTCTAGCCTTGCTAGACAATCTGGGATTTAAAAAAAAAATTCTCTTAATCAGTTCTTTCTGAATCTCTCAGAATTTATTCTAGGGGTCATTTTAAGATTCAGCTGAGAGTGCCCCTTCTGACAAGGGAGTTATGTCTCGAAGTTCAGACCTTGTTACTAATCCACTGTAAATTACGAATATGGTTTGTTTTCTGTAGTATGTTATGTAAACACAACGCACTACCTGGTTGAAAGCTCTCAAAAAAGGTATTTTCTTTTCATGCCTTCTGTGATTTCCTTCGTGCTGCATATTTGCAATCCTGATTATGATGTTTTGACAATGATCAGGATATTTCAAGGAAAGATCAAATCATTTTTTGGTCATGAAATATGAAATATTTTCAGATGCGTCCTCAAAAATATTTCAAAATAACAATAATTTTAATAACGAATGAATTTTGATTCCAAATAAAATCGCGTAAAACAAATGACATATTAAAATTGTTATGTTTTTCAGAGATCCACAGGAGACGTACGTTAGCTTTTATTATTACGAATAGCTATTTATAACAAATTCTGAAATAAAACTACGTCGTATGCATTAACCATTTCCACATCATATAAGTTGTGTATGTATCGAATAATTCCTTCTGTTTGTTCTCATATATGTTAATGTTAATTTAAATTTTGCGGGGTTTTAGGGACGGCGTAGTAGGTTATTGTTGGGGGTCTGGTAACGTAAATTTTTTCTGTATTAATTGGTAACAATCTCTTCTTTGCTTTACACCATGTCGGCTTGCGTAAGATTTAACAGGAAACTTTTACTTTCGCATGGCAGGATAAAACTTACAGAGATGTGTAGAAAAGACATAAAAAGACAGGAGAATTATATGTTCGATATCCTCAAATTATTCTCTTTCAAAATAAATAAATAAATAATAAATAAATAAATAAATAAATAAATAAATAAAAAGACCAAGGAGATGCCGCGAGCCACAGCACTTTTGATCATTTTCTATGGAGATCGTTTTTTATGACAATTGTAACCTTACATGTGAAGACTGATACTCGCAGATTTTACTTACAAATCTGGGGTTATGAAAGTTTACACGTAAGGTTACAATTTTCTCTTACTTCGCTCAGACACAACCATTTTTGACAGTCTGTTGCACATCGAAATTCATACGCAGTTAGAACCGTCATCTGAAGACTTCTAGGAACTGTAATTTATGTTTTAGAACTCTTATTTATCTAATTACTGTGTTGTTTTCCCAGTTAATATGTAGTTGTTTATAGGGGTGTTTTTGCTTTGTTTTTGAGGCAGAGAAAAAGTCTCATTCGGTCTCGTTCTCTTCATAATGAGGGATAATATTACATAAGCTTAAAACCTTTGAATCATAGAATTCTCGAATCGTTAGGATGGTCTAGGGATCAGGGCCATTACACTATCCCAACAATTCCGGTTTCGAAGTCTAAAGACGCAATGTTAAATTCAAACATTATAAACTCGTGATAATCATGTCACCCCCCCTCCCAATTTTTAGGGGGGGGGAGGGGAGTCATTTTTTGTAGGTTTGAAACAAGAAATGAGTTTACGCCAACTTTATACGTAATTTGTATTGACGACAGCTTTAAGTTATATTAATAAAATCAGTATATGAAGGTATTGTATATTTCCACAATAAAATGAAATTTTTAAAATGCCTTTAGACCTAACGTTCAATGACATATGATAATCCACTAAATAGGGGAAAACATAATACCGATTATTAAGGTATAACTATTTACATCACATGATAGTGGAGGGCTTTTTTAGGTCTTCTGGAAATATTGAGTTTACATGGACAGAAAAGAACATTTCTCCGTCATTCTTCATGACATCCAGATAAAAATTAGACTGACTGCTATTCTTCAACAATGAAGTCAAAATACGCGAGTAGTTTATTGCCGGTTATGGTATCTGAAGGACAAAATACACAGATGAAAAAGATTTCTTACGACTATTTGATTCGAACAGAAATCGTGTACTAAAAAAATTGCGAGATATTTGTTCTGTACAAGCAAAATCTATGTTCTTAAAAATAACTGAGAAATCACTTTATGTATATTAATACTGTATCCTGAAACAGCCCCCGCCTGATTTTCATAAACTCCTATACAGACTCGAGAGATATTGTAAACGAATCCTTGTCGAACGTAAAAAGGACATGTTTCGGTGAACATATGCTAGTCGTATATTATTAACAAACGATATATTTATCTACTATAAATTTCTGGGGTACATCCAAGGCCCTAGGTTCCTACCCCGCTAGGTAACTCTCTCTTCATGAGGGCCGATCGAGGGGAAACATGACGAGGTTTTAAATTTTGCGGAAGGAAACAAGGGAAGGAAGTGCTTTTTCAGCTTAGAGGGTTCTTTTTTTCCTATTTTTCTTCGTCTTGTAGGTTCTCGGGCGTTCGTTCGTTCCGCTCCAAGCGAGCGACAGCACCGGGAAGGTGGAGGCAGCTGCTCTGCCTGGGCATTCGACTGTACATCCACGCAGGAAATACCTAGGCTGCCACAATACTGCAGGAAAAGGGCTCAAGATTTGGCGAACGTTCCATCGAGAAGGAGTCGTCATTATGAATTTGGCGACCCCAAAGCGGATGGTGAATAGACGAGTCAGGCACAACCGCGCCACTACCAACTGAGCGGACGGGGTAAACACGTTTTGCGTGGTTTCTGCGAAGTGAAAGTGATAGTCATTGAATTACATTGAATGAGAGTAGTAAAAGAGGTTAATTCTTTAGAATTAACTAAAGCTCATACATTTGTTCCGGTTGAAATCAAAGGATGAAGTCAAATCAACGGGAGACAGAATAGGGGATTAATCTGGAAAAAAAATTAATAAGAATTTAAAACTGGTTATTACACTTAGATAGTGTTCAAACACTTGTGCAAAGTAAGAAATGAATTTCGAGTACATTAACTTACGATTTAAGACTTATTCTGACGTAACAGGGGAAATGGATTGGCTGAATATGTTTTAATGCAATAGTAGCAAAAAAAAACCACAAAAAAATTTTTTTTTCCAAAGAAGGCCATTTTAATTTATAAAAACATGACAAAAACCTGGGTAAAATAATTTAAACAAAACTAAACTTATTAATTACAGATAAGTTGCCTATAAATGTTATGAAAATTTCACCGGAGATTTAATTTTTTCTGAAAAAACTGAAAATGTCGGTAAAATAACTATGTAAAAAAAAATTAACAAAATGAAAAATTTAAAGAATAAAATAGGAAAGGAAGTTTATGTTAATTGACTTAGCGGTATCGGAAAGAAAAAATAGCTACATTAATACGCAAAGCAGTTTGTGTTCTCAAAGTGAAAACTTTTACATAATAAAAAATACGTTCAGTTAAGTTGAACGATTAATTTAAACAGAAAATTTAAATTAAGTTATCATTTAAACTTTAAAATTTTAAAGCTCATTTAAAGTTAATTCCTATGAATGAGATGGAATGCGATGTCAAATAAACATTATTTTTCGAATGCATTTCATTCCGAATTAAAAATTAGGCGAGAAAAACTCTCAAGATGAAAATATCGTGAATTAAACGCTAGAATTTTTGAAAAAGACAAAATTGAAATTTGTCATTCAAAGTAGCTTGAATATTTCATAAACACTCGTGTTTAGGCCATCAGCTTAAAATTTTCTGCTTTTCGTTAATCTTTAATATATGTTTATGTGTGTAGTGTACGCGCATACATGTTTCTATGTATTAACGGAAGGATGTTTAAATGTAGATCTGCAGCTAATGGGTACACTAAATTTTAGCAACGTGATTACTGAAATTAGATAACATTATTACGCTTAAAGGCAAAAATATTTCATGAGCAGACTTTACATATTAACGACCTCGCCACTGTTTTATTTCAGTTAACGTGAATAAAAAATAAATCAAAACCTACAATACATCCTATTGAAGGACAGGATGTAATATTCCCCGCTGAAAATCCACGTGCATTAAACTGTTTCAGAGAACAACGCCGTTTTCTCCCCTGGTGGCCAAAGTCATAAACGCCGTTGTAAACAGTGACACCGATGAAAGAATTTTTTTGCGGTTCGTGTGACTTTATGAATATACATATTTAAACCTATTAAATATATCTAATGAACTGCGAATTGGAAAACAATTTTTGTACCTAATCCTAAGAAATTCTGATTAGAAAAAATTCCATTAAAAATTTCTTGGTGGACCGTCTAAATGAGATGTGCAACGACAGGAAACACCAATTTAAAGCAATTAAAGACAGTATATCTCCAATTGGACCACCAAGAGAGAAAAAAAATTGACCAATATGCATTTGTAATAAAAGTATAAATTAGAATTTACTGTATATTTAATTCTAGACGACTTACTACATCGTCGGAAAGGAAAATAATGGGTAGTAACTCTCTTTAAATGCTAGATATACATTTCAAGTAGATAAAATTTTAACTCTTAACACATACCGCTATCATAATATGGTGTGTAGATTTTTATTTATTTATTAATTTATTTTGATATAATATAACTGAAGATTATTTTATACGGGAAACTTTGCAATGGAAAGTTTTCTGTATAAATGGAGTCTAAGGAAAAATTTTCCATTGGAAAGTTTTTCCTTGTAAACTCTTTGAGCCAAGCCTGCACAACTCGAAATGTGATGAGAGCTATATCTCTTTAGGTAAAGCTGCTTCGAGCCGAAAGAAAAAAGGATAGATGGCAAAGTGAAAAATATTTTATTTAACAAAGAATAAATTACTGATTATTTTAAAAATTAAACAAATATTAATATTCATTGCTCACACTTTTCGTAATATTATAAATCTAAAAATAATCTTTATCAATCTAAAAATAATATTCTTTATTTTTAAGATTTAAATTACTGATTATATTAAAAATTAAATAAATATTAATATTCATTGCCCAGATGTACATTTCGTAATATTATAAATCTAAAAATAATCTTTATAAATCTAAAAATAATATTCTTCAAGATTTAAATTACTGATTATATTAAAAATAAAATAAATACTAATATTCATTGTCCACATGTACCTTTCGTAATATTATAAATCTAAAAATAATCTTTATAAATCTAAAATTAATATTCTTTATTTTTAAGATTTAAATTACTGATTATATTAAAAATTAAATAAATATTAATATTCATTGCCCACATGTACCTTTCGTAGTATTATAAAACTAAAAATAATCTTTTTAAATCTAAAAATAATATTCTTTATTTTTAAGATTTAAATTACTGATTATATTAAAAATTAAATAAATATTAATATTCATTGCCCAGATGTACATTTCGTAATATTATAAATCTAAAAATAATCTTTATAAATCTAAAAATAATATTCTTCAAGATTTAAATTACTGATTATATTAAAAATAAAATAAATACTAATATTCATTGTCCACATGTACCTTTCGTAATATTATAAATCTAAAAATAATCTTTATAAATCTAAAATTAATATTCTTTATTTTTAAGATTTAAATTACTGATTATATTAAAAATTAAATAAATATTAATATTCATTGCCCACATGTACCTTTCGTAGTATTATAAAACTAAAAATAATCTTTTAAAATCTAAAAATAATATTCTTTATTTTTAAGATTTAAATTACTGATTATATTAAAAATTAAATAAATATTAATATTCATTGCCCAGATGTACATTTCGTAATATTATAAATCTAAAAATAATCTTTATAAATCTAAAAATAATCTTTATAAATCTAAAAATAATATTCTTCAAGATTTAAATTACTGATTATATTAAAAATAAAATAAATATTAATATTCATTGTCCACATGTACCTTTCGTAATATTATAAATCTAAAAATAATCTTTATAAATCTAAAATTAATATTCTTTATTTTTAAGATTTAAATTACTGATTATATTAAAAATTAAATAAATATTAATATTCATTGCCCACATGTACCTTTCGTAGTATTATAAATCTAAAAATAATCTTTTTAAATCTAAAAATAATATTCTTTATTTTTAAGATTTAAATTACTGATTATATTAAAAATTAAATAAATATTAATATTCATTGTGCACATGTACATTTCGTAATATTATAAATCTAAAAATAATCTTTATAAATCTAAAAATAATATTCTTTAAGATTTAAATTACTGATTATATTAAAAATAAAATAAATACTAATATTCATTGCCCACATGTACCTTTCGTAATATTATAAATCTAAAAATAATCTTTATAAATCTAAAATTAATATTCTTTATTTTTAAGATTTAAATTACTGATTATATTAAAAATTAAATAAATATTAATATTCATTGCCCACATGTACCTTTCGTTGTATTATAAATCTAAAAATAATCTTTTTAAATCTAAAAATAATATTCTTTATTTTTAAGATTTAAATTACTGATTATATTAAAAATTAAATAAATATTAATATTAATTGCTCACATGCACCTTTCGTAATAATAATATAAATCTAAAAATAATATTCTTTATTTTAAAGATTTATAATGTTACGAAGGGTACAAGTGAGCAATGAATATTAATATTTATTTAATTTTTTATATAATCAGTAATTTATTTTTTCGAAGATAAAATATCGCGGACCACTAAAGGAGGGCTGGCTGGTAGGGCCTTCTTCAAGCTGTAAAAGATGCGTTTTCAAATCTAAATATACCTCTTTCAAAATAAGTCTATACCAATGAAGCAGCAGATCTACATTTAAATAACCATACATTCATACATACTGACATGTAAGTGAGATCACTACACACATAAATATTTACGAAAGATTAACGCACCAATTGAGTAAATCCAATGTCATATACCACTGCAAAAACAACCTAACTTGATCCAAACAAAGCTGAAGAAATGGAAACCTATTCTAATATTTCCTTAGAAAACATAAACGCAGCTTTTTTCTTTCAAAAGAAATAAATATAAGATAGTTCAAAGTGTTATGCAAAACAATAAAACTGTGGTTAAAACTGAATCCTTTTGGTTTTCCTTCAAGTTTTGGATATGATACTTAGCTTATACATACATATATATATATATATATATATATATATATATATATATATATATATATATATATAAATTCACTCCAAAAGATTGAAAAATCATCCAGTGTCGGGGTGTGTTTATTCTGACTTTCAGACACAATCTTTCGTTTAAGGTGGCTATGTACTAACCTTATTGGATTCGACCACTTCAGTGTTAACCTATGGAGAAAATTTGTCTACTATTTACAGCTCCATAAATGCTGATAATCCAATCAAAATGGTATTTTTAGGTAGCCTGAACTTTTCTGCACCTTGCAACAGGATTCATTTTATAAAGTTCATCCGCCAATGGAATTTATGAGCTTTTAGAACACACAATACCAGATTTTTCCCGAATAATTTAAATTTTAAAATATAATTTGCATTTTTTTAATAAACGAAAAATGCCTCAAGGTGTAAAATTCCTTTCTTTATTACAGAGTACAATTAAAAAAAATATCTTTAAACCCAAGTCGGCAATCCTTGGGAAAATTTTGTCCACAGGTTAACATTGAAGTGATCGAATCTAATAGGGTTAGTACACAGCATCTTTTCCTTTCATGTTTCGATATAAGTCTCAACTTTTATATGTATACATTAGTGAAAAATAGGTTTCCCTTATCAGTTATTTTTTTGCAATGTGATTTTTCTTTGTTTGAGATAACGATAATTTTAATTACCTATATTTGAACTGTTCTTTATTTCATTAATTTGGTTATACTTATAGTAAGATTTCTCCTTATTAACTTGTAGTTTGTATATACCAGGAGTAGCCAGATACGCAGCGTTAAAAGCCATTTGGGAATATCTACATATTTAGTTTAACCCCAAACAAAAGAAGTTATGTTTGATGCGAAAGAAATTTTATACGTTGTTTTTCTAATGCTTTTGTTAAATATATCCTCCAATTGTTAGAATAATTAATATTTCTCAATTCTTAAATAGTTATAATAACTAATAATAATTATTTTTCTCTTAAATGTTTTGCAAAATTATTATCCTTTCTTTTATTATTGAACGTTGTTCATTTTTTATAAACCTAAATGTAAAGTACAAGTATTCACATCAACAAGAACCAAAGTCATCAGCTGTACCAAAAATGGAGGTTATTCGACATACTGCAAATTTTAATTTTGGATATTTTGATTCTGGCACAAGTATCCAAAATTCTAGCAAAGAGCCGCTTGCACCTCGCGAGTCATAGTTTGTCCACCCCTGGTATATACATTATGATCAATATTATAGATTTTAACATTATTATGATTATATTTATACTTTTTTAACATATTCTTTCAGCTAATTTCATGCTTGTTTCCAGCACTAAAATGATGACTCGTTCTTAGAACTGTATCAAACAGGAGAACGTAAACATATTCAGGGTTAATGGATGTAAAAAGTTCTGTGGTTCATCGAGGGACATTTCAAACAATGCTCAACCACCGATTTCATTTATCTTAACTGCTGAAATACTCACCATGTAATGGTTAGAAATGAGAGTTTGTTGACATCCAACTGAAAAGTTCTTTAAGACTGTTCTACACTGTAAAAATGAAATGTTGTTCCAGGGGGTAATGTTTCTGGGTAGGGAATTTATCTGTTTTAGGTATCCCATATTTTAAACACTGTGCTTTCGTAACCTTCTAATTATGCTTCCATTTTTGTAATATATCTTAAGAAGCATGCATGCGCTGATACTAAATCATACAGACAGTTCACCGGCATTATCCCATATTTTTGTCTTAAACACCTTTTATATATATGCTTATAAACATGCTTATATATATATATATATATATATATATATATATATATATATATATATATATATATATATATATATATATATATATATATATATATATATGTATATATATATATATATATATATATATATATATATATATATATATATATATATATATATACATACACACACACACCCAATTTTTTTAAACGGGTTATTTTTAAACTGAAAAAATGCGACACTCGTATGCAGTTTAAAATAAATCGATTTTATTTTTTATCTGTACATACATACGTAATCATTCAGTCATTCAGTGTCACTACGAGGCAATAAACGTGCCCGTTTATATACAGGGTGATTTTTATTAAACTGACGCTACTCAGAGCCACCTATAGCGCTATCTATCAGCCGGAATTTCACCAAAATTGATAGAGGGACTAAGGACATTATGGGAAAGAGTTTCCATGAAAAAACAATAGTTCAAAAAGTTACCGATAGGGGAAGATATGGCGCTGTTGTTGTCAGCGCACCCGATAATTTGCATAAAAGGCAAGTAAACCATCAAAATTCACGACTATGTAGTCGACAGCAGTGCCAGTATTTTGGGCTATAAAGATAGGTGCGGAATCTGTTGCGCCATCGCTTTACAGAAGAAAGGGTCATCAGTCGCTTTTTTCTACTTGCATAGCCACCTTGCTTCCGATGTGACCGATGTGCTAACCGATGTGACTTCTTCCTGTGGGGTTATTTAAAGTCCAAGGTGTATCCTGGTGGAGTCTCTAACTTGGCGGCCCTAATGGACAACATATCCTAGACTGGGATGAACATTCCTGGTGACATGTTACGCTCGGCCGTTGAGAAGGTAGTATTCAGGTGCAATGTGTCGTCCACCAGGATGATGGTCACATTGAAGGAGGAAAGGAAGTGAATTTGCAGCATAAATCGGTGTTGCAGTGAAATTTTTTTGTTATTCATTTGTCTGTATATTACAACTTTTTCGGTATTCACCCCTTATCGTTATAGCCCGAAATTCTGGCGCTGCTGTCGACTACGTAGTCGTGAATTTGCCTTTTGATGTTTTGCTTGCGTTTTGTGCAAATTCTCGGGTGCACTGACAACAATAGCGTCATATCTTCCCATATCGGTGACTTTTGGAACTTTTATTTTTCTTCATGGAAACTCTTTCCCATGTCATCCTTAGTCCCTCTATCAATTTTGGTGGAATTTCGGTTGATAGATCGCGCTACAGATAGCTCTGAGTAGTGTCAGTTTAATAAAAATCACCCTGTATATATATATATATATATATATATATATATATATATAGGTGTTTTTCCTTTCGTTGTTCACAATGAACTTGAGTGTATTCCAGATCTTAATCAATAAAAATCACTGAATTTTTTTCCCAGAAATTTAACAATACGTTCAGTACACAGGTGTGCTGTCGTGAGTACACGTGTTTGTCGTGCAGTGCAAGTTAAGTGGGATTTTTTTTTTTTTTAATGAGTGATAATAGTGAGAGGGTAAAATCTTATAGTTCGAAAATCACATACATGCGTAGATGGGCGTTTATTAATGGTACACACAATCTTGTAAGTATTTGCATAAAGGAACCTTACAATACACCTCACAATATTACTTATACTTACTAGGGTGTGTTCCATGCATTTTTTTTTTCATCTCTTAGCATTCGAAATTTTACTCCGCAGTTCGAGAAAGGCGATAGTTTTTTCCTTTGTGGGCTAGATGACTGCAATTTATACATAACAAGAAAAATTTCAGAGAAATTCCGCATTTGGCTTTTTTCCTCCCTGCTGCGTATTTATCGGCAATGCCCAGCTGAGGAGCCCATAGCATGGGAGAAACCTTGGCCCAAGTGTGTTGGGGTATGCGGGAGATGTGATTCTTTACACAAGGGTAAAGATGGTATGTTGATATCGATATTATCCAAATATCGATATCTTCCCTTCGATATTAGATATTATAATATCGACATTTTCCCTTCGATATTAGATATTAAAATATCGATATTTGATTTCTGATAATATCGGAATATCGATATTATATTCCCAATATTATCGATTACATATTTTCAAAAGAATTTATTTGAAATAATTATAATTTATAAAAATTTGGGTTGAAAAATCCCAAAACCAAAGAGAATAAAAAAATGAGTAATACAAATTATTTCTAATATATACAATGTAATTTTTAATACAAGTAATCAAAAATTGTTCAATATATAAAACGGATTTTAGAAAGAATAAAAAATGAGTAAACTTTTGCATTTTGCACTTTTGTCATCAATACGAGAGAAATTACTCCACCATTTCGATTTTGGAGGCAATATTGAACTCATTTTATTAATTATTGAAAAACAAACTGAAATTTATGAAAAACACGCTAAAACCCATCTGCAGAACTTTACTGCAATGAAAAGAATAAAAGGAAGAATACTAACAATAGAATTGAGGAAACCGGTTATCTCCAATATCTCCTTCCAATTTGTTTACATACACTCAGTGTTGCATATTGAAAGCAACTGTTGCTCAGTGTTACATATTGAAAGTGACTACATATTGAAAGGAAAATGTGTTACCGATATTTTGAAATATTGTTTATGTTTTGAAATATCGTTTATAATTTGAAATATCATCAATATTTTGAAACATAGTGAATATTAAAACATCGTCGATATTTTGAAATATCGATATTTTTTGTGCCGATATATTATTAATATCGATATTAATAGCCGATATTATTATCGATACTCATATCGATATTTTACTTTCGATATCCCATCTCTACACCAGGGTTATACAACTTAAAATGTAAGGAGGGCCATATTACTTTATGGAAAAATAGAACAGATGAGAAAACGAAAAACATTTTATCTAACAAAAAAATAAATTATTGATTATATTAAAAATTGAATAAATACTAATGTTCATTGCGTCTACATTCCTTTCGTAATACCGAGTGACCAGAACCCCTACTCTGATATCTCCCTATATATCGAACTACTTAGTGTAAAGCAGGGATGGGCAGACTTTTCCAGGGTACGGGCTACTTCTAATTTTTTCAAGGTGTTGCGGTCCACCCAGTGACGTAGGTGGGGTGAGCTAAAAAAAAGGTCTAGAATATTTATTATAACTTAATAATAAATTCGGAATATGTACTTACCTACATAACTACAAGAAAAAGAACTTTTAAAACCGCGTTTAAAGCAAATCGCGTCGGTGTTCCATAAATAAGTTTCTTTTAGTATGCGCATCTTAGGCCTTAGTAAAGGCTGTCACCCCAAAATGTCTTGGTGGTCCACCGGTCGATCGCGATCGACTTAATGCCCACCCCTGGTGTAAAGGCTTCATATTTTGTACACATACTATTCAAGACACGGGGCACGGGATTTCACGAAAAAAAAATTAGTTCCAAAAACACCGATAGGTAGCGTTGTGCAACAGAAAATAAGGAAAAAAAGACTAAAATAATAATAGAAAAAAAACAAAGAAACACGTGCGACTTGGCAGACTTGAAAGAAGGTACAGTGGAGTCCCGATCATCCGAAATGATTGGGACCAGACCCTTTTCGGATTAAGCGAAATCGTTTTAAAAATAAACTTAAATTACATAATAAAGTGTGATTACATAAAAATGACCTATTACGTGTGATTACACAGTTTATTTTATAAGGCCTGTTTAAACATAACCAAATTTCGGGACGAAATTGGTGATAAGAGAGCGGAGCGCTGCCTAGTACAATATAGTACAGTGTACGTTCTAACAATACGTCACAGTGCTCAACAGTTGTAGAGGTTACTGTTAGTGTCAGTTTAGAATTAGAATAAACACATGTTGTTTATTCTATTGTGTCCTACTTTATTATACTACTGTTGTCTTACTTTGAATTTTCTTGTAATTTTAAGAAATATACTTTATATTACTTAGTATCACTGTAGTTTTATTGTTGTGACCTTAGTTCTTTTTGACTTTTTATTTCGGATTAAGCGGACTTTCGGATTATCGGAACTCCACTGTATCACTCTGCATGTGAGAAGCATTTCAGTCGACCAGCTACGACCTGCAGTTGAACAAGATGTCCACAGACTGCAGATTTTACATCTACAAGAAGTGAACCGTATTGAGCAGCATTCCCTGCGTCGATAAGGTGTTTGTCACGTGAATGTTTGGTACGTTCAAGTAAAATGCGTTTAAAATATGTTTTTGTGTATTTTCAGCATATGACCAGTTGTACAGCGCCCTCTATCGGTGATTTCAGGAACTATATATTTTTTCGCTTAATCCGTTTCCCCATGTCTTGAATAGAATGTGTACAAAATTTGAAGCCTTTACACTGAGTAGTTCGATGGAGGGTACAGCGAGATTACAGGGAGGTCTGAGTAGGGGTGTTTTAATTCTGGTCACCCAGTATTATAAATCTAAAAATAATATTCCGTATTGTTTAGGTTTATAATATTATGCGTTTTCACAAAAGACATCGCAGGCCAGCTGCATTCTGCCCGCGGTCCGTATGTTGTGCAGGCCTTTACACAATCATCTTAGGCATCGAAAATGCTTTACTGGTATCTTCTTTTCAATTGCGGTATTTTCCTTTCGTTATTTCTAGAAACTGAAAGTAAACAACCGTAAACATTAAACATATATTTAAAATATGAAAATAAATTCTGGTGAGTTAAAAACTTGAGGTTGTCAAATAAATCCCTTCAAGATATGATTTTTTTGGCACTAAAGGCATCTTTATTATAAAAAAAAATCACCTCAATATCATTTGGAAAAACAACAGGTAATAATGGTATCAAATAAAACTTCTTCAGGCGTGATTTGTTTTTTGACGAGTAAACAAATGTGAACGAGTAAACAACAGTTTTTGAAAGTAAACAACTATGAACATACAATAAATATACATTTGAAATATGAAAGAAAATTATGGTGAGTTGAGATTGTCAAATAAATCGCTTTGGGAAATGTTTATATGGCACTGAATGCATCTTTGCAATAAAATAAAATCACCGTCTTTAAAAAATGCATATGAAAAACAACAGGTGCGATTGTATCTAATAAAACTTTTCAAGCTGTGATTAGTTTTTAGACAAGTGAAAATAAAGAAAAATTTAACTGTTTCTTCAGAACTTTATTCAATAATATTACATGGGCTGATTTCAGGGATTTGGCAGTAAATTTACCGCATGTGTGTGCTGTAGTGTGTATGTGTGCTGTAGTGTGTATGTATGCAAGTAAAGAGGAATCTATTAACTAACTGATAATAGTGAAGAGGCAAAACCTTTAAACAGGATTTTCGATAAAAACGACCACTTTACATAAAAGTTTTAATGTATATTTTAAAAATCCCGAATACGAATAGATATATAAATATATTAAGGCTGCTGTGTACTAACCCTATTGGATTCGCTCACCTTAATGTTAACCTATAGAGAAAATGTGTCTACTATTTACACCTACATAAATACTGATAATCCAATAAAAAGGGTATTTTCAGATAGCCTGAACATTTCTACACCTTGCAATAAGATTCATTTTATAAATTTTGTTTTCCAAAGGAATTTATGAGCGTTTAAAACACACTATACCAGATGTTTTTCTCCGAATAATTTAAATTTTAAAATATTATTCACATTTGTTTTAAAACACTAAAAATGCTCCAAGGTGCAAAATTTCATTCTCTTTTACGGAGTACAATTTAGAAAAAAATTTTTTAAATCCATGTCGGCAATCCTTGGACAAATTTTCTCCGTAGGTTAACATAGAAGCGAGCGAATCCAATAGGGTTAATAGACAACAGCCTTAATGGAATATTTAATCAAACCTCTTTGGCTTTTAAAAGTTTTATTGTTATTCTTGCTTGTACTAGAGTATTTTTGCTTCCGTTATTCGCCATGAAGTTCAGTGTTTTCCTGATTTTACACAGTAAAAATTAACGGACTAATTTCAGTAATTTAACAATACATTTAGAACTGCATTGTTTATGTATGTGTATAAAAGAGATGAAGTACAGACGAATTTTTTAATTGACTGATAACAGTGAGGAGTTGGAACCCTCAAAAGTGTTTTTCGATATTTGAGACCACATTTCCAAATTTTTTCTGTACTTCAAAAATCCTCGCTTACGTATTTTGAGTAAAACGGCGTTTTGGGAAAGAATCCAGTCTAAAAGCAAAACGGAAAAAAAAA
This sequence comes from Dolomedes plantarius, assembly GCA_907164885.2. Taxonomy (NCBI): domain Eukaryota; kingdom Metazoa; phylum Arthropoda; class Arachnida; order Araneae; family Dolomedidae; genus Dolomedes; species Dolomedes plantarius. The sequence continues at coordinate 33,154,984 of OU015501.1, forward strand.
ATTGGGGGAAAAACAAAATTTTCTTTGCACTTAACAATATATTTAGAATAAGCCTGTGCCGCATTGTTTATGTATCTGTGTAAAAAAGATGAAGTAAAGAAGAATTTTTTGAATGACTGATAACAGTGAGGATTTAGAACCCTCAAAAGTGTTTTTCGATATCTGAGACCACATTTCCAAATTTTTTCTGCATTTCAAAAATCCTCGCTTAAGTATTTTGAGTAAAACGGCGTTTTAGGAAAGAATCCCGTCTAAAAGCAAAATGGAAAAAAAAAATTTTGGGAGAAAAACAAATTTTTATTACACTTAACAGTACATTTAGACTAAGCCTGTTCCGCATTGTTTATGTATCTGTGTAAAAGAGATGAAGTAAAGAAGAATTTTTTAAATGACTGATAACAATGAGGATTTAGAACCCTCAAAAGTGTTTTTTTGATATTTGAGACCGCATTTCCAAATTTTTTCTGCATTTCAGAAATCCTCGCTTATGTATTTTGAGTAAAACGACGTTTTGGAAAAAGAATCTAGACTAAAAGCAAAAAGAAAAAAAAAATAGAATTTTGTGAAAAACAAAATTTTTATTACACTAAGCTTTATTTAGAAGTCTCCTTTCAGCTTGTAGCGAACAACCGAAATTTAATGTCCGGAAAACTTCCTCTGCTTTGCATCGATTCCTTTACAAAAAAGCTTTCTCAACGGAGATTCGCTTTAGAGGTGCGGATGTGATCCGTGTTATAGGTGCGTCTTTCCTCCCTAATCATTGTCTGGGTGTGAAAGTGTAACAAGGACTAGCGCCCGACCCTGGTGGCTGTTATGACTGACTGCAGTACAGAAGTGGCGAGGTCCTGGGAAAACCCCGGAAATACATTATGGAAATATTGGCATAAAAAGCTTTTCTTTGGAGTTATTGCTTTAACTTCTTTTTAATGAAAACATCCAGACGCTCCCCCCCCCCTCCCAATGAGACATCTTACGATGAGACTGAAATAGTCATTTGATGTGTAATAAAAGCATTTTTCGTAAATAAAAAAGGATACCACAATGAAAAGGTGGCAAGCTAATAAAAATCGGTATCATTCTATTCATTTTTATAATATAAAATTTTTTAGAAGAAAGATTTAATATTTATTGAGAAGAATTATTATGTTGTTTCATGATTTATGTTTAATGTGCTTTTTCTTTTATACACCCGGAAAAGGATCTAAGGTATACAAATTAAAAGATTTATTCTGAAAACCCTATTATGTAAAATAACAATTTTTTTTAAGTATATATAGAATTTATTGCTATAAAACTTGTTGAAAAAAATGAGAAATTTGGGAAATTTGTATATTCGACACTGAGAAAAATAATCATATTCACCCAAATACGTTTATATGCTATCAGTGGATTTTTACAACAAATTTTTTTCATAATTTTGTATCACTTATAGGTAGGAGACCTGCCCATAGATATAAGGCAACGTAAGGAGGACTTTATAAGGTGAAAGAACACATATTTTCCATAAACGCTAGGGGAAATATAGAAGATCTCAAAAAGTAGAGATTTGAGTCCTCCATCCCAACAGACGATTCCACGACCGTTCCAAATATATTCACTCAGAGGTAATCCAATTTTTTGAATGATAGTAAATTTTTCAAATAAAAACTTATAATGACTATACATATAAATTTTTTTTTATTGCTTAATTTTTAAAGTGGAAATACATTTTATCGTTTCAGATCGTTAACAGCAATTATCATAGATGACAGCAGTTTTTAAAATTTAGCTAGCTTCGCTTTGATGCAACGTAGAATTAAATTTTAGCATGAATGTCATAAACTTTTGTAAATCGAATTTAGGGAAAAAAATTACTTTTGTTGTTGTTTCTAATGCCCCTTGGCCGGAAATTGTAAAAAACAAAATTATATTTTAACTAATAACATTGTCATCAAAATATTCTCAAATTAATATCCAGTTATAGAACTTTAGGAATTGAAAACATTTGTTTATAAGGTAAAACTGCATTATAGTTTTACCTTATGAACAAATATTTTGAATCTCTAAAGTTCTATAACTGGATATTATTTTGCGCATATTTTGATAACAATGTTATTAGTTAAAATATTTTGACACACTGTTTCGACACACTGAGTATCAGTATCTGGAAATAGTTTTAAATAAACTCATAAACTGCTTATTAAAAACTTTAACGAATAAACGAATAAAAATTTTCTAACATTTAAATTATCACTAAATATATCAATGGAAAACTACAAATATTTAATTTTTTAAAATTAAATAATAGAAATTTTTGTTCGAACTGATGCCTTCAGTTTTTTCGCTGGCTTAATTTTTATTATCCAGAGTAATTGTTGAAGAAACAGATATTTCTTGCCTTATAAAAGTAAATTTAGTACTGTCAAATTTATAATTATATTTTCAAGTATAAAACATTTTATTGTATTTTAAACATTTTATTTTATTTTTCTAAAAACAAAGGATAATATTTTTCGTATCGAACATTTTTTTAAAAAGCTGTACTTACACAAAAAAAATATTTGTTGAAGAAACACAGATTTACAAAAAAAATGTTAGCACTGAAGATTTATTTTTAGTACTAGAGTGATTATTATCATTTGGAACACGTTTGCATTTCTGCCTTTTTCAAGTTTGCCAAAATTTCAAATAAAGCAATTAATATAGCAATCAGTGCCTAAGTCATGTTTTGCAAAGGAAGGGGGGGGGGGAAACAAGCAATATTGCTAAGACTTGATGGCGTTTAAGGAGAGAGAAAAAATGATGATTTAAATTAATATCTTTGCTGCGTATTTAAAATTTCGAACGGAGTTTTTGCAATTTTTTCTTTTTTCTTTCATTTTATGCAAAATGTTTTAATCTAGATGGCACTTCTTCAGGTACAGGAAAATATTTTAAATTTATACATTATAGTCCTTTGTATTCTTACATCAGTAGCAACTTATTAATTGGAATAGATAAAATGTGATAGATATCTCAGTGGGCTCGAGGTAGCCTTGCGGTAGCGTATCGGCTTTCAGTGCTGGGATCGAATCCCGAGAAGCGCCTTCAAATACCTCCATGTCTAGGCTGGATATGGGCACATTAAATCCGGATACATTAGATCGAAAAGTCCCTCTATGAGGTCAGATAAGGTGGGAGAGAGTACGATCCCCCAGATGCCGCCTCTGGCGGTGCTCGGTGAAAATTTAGGTGGCACCTGGCTAAATTGGACTCGGACCCTTGTGGTGCCATTATAAACCGGAGCCACACCTCTCAGTCCACTAGCCAATATGGACCTGGTCTGGAATAATTTCCAGTCAGGGGGTTATTAGAAACAACAACGACAACAACAGATATCCCAGTAAATTTCCCAGAAACTCCTTTACAAGCGTTTACTCATTATCTCGACAGTTTTCTGTTGTGAAATACAGGAACACGGAGTGATTTATATATTCGTATAAATGCGCTCCTATATTTCGTGCTTAGTGTAGAAGTTACACCACCGCGGACATGCCTAAAATACATAACTGCGATCTTGGGAAAATCAAAGTCCATTTTATCTGCACGTTATGCTGACGTTAGAGGATGTCACTTGAAACGTTTAGTGCACTGTTATAACTTGTTGGGATGTTGCGATCAGTTCTGCATGAGCAACGTGGGGTGTTGGAACAGAGTGTCCGTTTAGCGTGACAGTTTAAATGAGGCTTAGACCCTCTCTGAAGAGAAAGTGGATTCAAACAGTGTAAATAAAATTTTCTTTTACAAAATTGATTGCAACTCCAAACGAGGCTAATTATATCAGGATGATTTTGATTCTTATTCTAAGAAAAGTTTATGATATATGACATAATTTTTAAGAAACTTAATTGTTATGATAATCATAATCAAAACTGATTTCGCTTTGATATCTAATTAGTAACAGATTTTCTGTTAAAACGTCGAAGAAATTTAATGACATTCGTGCTTCTGAAATCCAGCCAAAGAGAGTTTAGTAATAATTTTTTTTAATGCTGTATTTAAAATAGTTTTTCCTCGTTATGAATCAGCAAACTAAAATGTATTTTCTTTAGGCAAAATTTATGTAATTTATGTATTTTTGTATTTTCTTCACTTTTGAGCTTATTAAAACATCAATATGAGTCAGCGTTCACGGCAGGAGCAATAAAAGCGGTAGTAATCAGCTGTAGATCAGGAATTAAACAATATCTCAACATGGGGTTACGCTTACGAGTGAACAAACAAAATTTTAATGCTTACGAGTTCTTTCACCTAAATTTCAATATGCAGTTCCTAAAATTGAGCTATTTTTTAATTTTACTGGAACTAATAATACATGTAAATTTGTCCGGTTTTGTTAATTTTATCCACATAAAAATTGAAATTCTGCCAGTGTTTTCATTTGCTTTGCTATCCTTAATCTTTCAACTGATCTTGAGAAACTTTTTCTGTTTGTTACTGAAACCATTTTACTCTCCTATATCTTAAACCGAATCTAAGCTAAATTTTGCATTGTTACTCATTAGGATTCGGTTAAATTATATAAGTTTCCATAAAATGCGGACACCAACTCATTCCCTTTTAGCTCTCCTTTTGACATTTTGTAGTTACTAATATAAATCTAATTGGGGCTCAAGGTAGCCGATTGGTAGCGTGTTGGGCTTCGGGCTACGAGTGCTCAGACGAACGCCACTTAATAACTTTGTGTCTTAGTGTATGGGCACGTTAAATCCGTAGACCAGAAAGTCCTTCTACGGTCAGTGGGTGGAAGAAGGTACAAGCCCTCCAAAGATCGCCCCTTGGGGTGCTCTCTCAAAATTGAGGTGAGACTAGGGGGTAATGTTGATTCACCTGTATGGTGCTTTCAGATAAGGAGATGTAAACAATATTCGCGGTATATTGTGCGAATGTCTCACGACAAGTATCTCTGCATTACTATACACACACACACACACACACACACACACACACACACACACACATATATATATATATATATATATATATATATATATATATATATATATATACATATATACAGAAGGTCGTTCACACTTTATGGAGATGATTTTGATAGTTAAGTTTTAGGTATAAATTTCGTATTTTTTGCAGCGATTTGCTTCTATCTGATAGCCATGGTTCTTGACAATAGCTCTAGCTTGAATTTTCCATTAAAGTAAACATTTTTTTAGTACTGTCATGTCAATTTTACCCCATTCCTCTTGGACCATTTTCCAAAGTCCGTTCAGTGTTCTTGGAGGCAGTTTTACTAAGGTTCGTTTTAATAAAAATTGAAAGCGCAAAAGTCATTGGAGAAGCGTCAGGTGATTTTGCAGGTATTTCATTAAATGTGATACACTTTATTTCTGTTTCTGATTCTTTATTTGATGAATAAGCGGAAGTTGATTTAGACGTGTGACTAGAGGTTTTGTCCATATGAAGCTCAACTTTATCAAAGTCTTTTCCATATAAGGCTGGAATTTCTTTTTCAAAAATTGGTTCTAAAATATTCTTCTGATAGTAGAGTGAATTAATTTTGGCTTTACATGAGACTTTTTTTTATTTTTAATTTGCCGCTGTAACAAAATCTTGCAACTATCATGAATCCCTTTGCAAACTTTTCTGTACACTGACGAAACCATTTAGTATGGTCATTCCCGTCAGTTGAGCAATAGAAAATTGATCTTTTTTTATTACAGTCACTTAAATACACCCATGCCTCATCGACTGTTACCACAAATTTCCATTTTTCAGCAAGTAGGTATTTTTCATATAATTTTCTACAATTTTTTTTTGAAGCAATATGCTTTGGCAAAAACAGATGAACTTTAGGTTTAAACATCTTTTTTAACTTCAAATCTTCATGAATGATTTTACTTACAATGCCAGAAGACATTCCTAGTTTCGATGCAATGGGATCTTTGAGTCGGCAGATTTTCCTTTAGGATTAGAGACTCCACTTTGTTGATATTTTCCTACGTTCGGACAGTCTTAGGATGAAGTTTCGCGGTGATGTTTTCATTTTTACTTTCAGTTAGACGATTTTTGTCTTTTAAATTTAATATTTTATAAATACCTTTTCTTGAAATACCATAACCGCGATTTTTACATCGGTTTATAATTTGTTGATACGAATATTTGTCCTCGGAATGCGCAGTTGCGTATCCTTCGAGCCATCTATCAATTTTAGGAGCTATTTTCAAAATAAATCTTTTATTTTACATTCCACTAAAAGAAAAAAAAACAGAACAGTAGCAGACGATTATTCTAAAGTTGCCAAGTTTTTATCTGAAAATGGAAACAAACAAAAATAAATTCCAAAATCATTTCCATAAAGTGCGAACGACCTGCTGTATATATATATATATATATATATATATATATATATATATATATATATATATATATATATATATATATATATACATATATATATATATAATTATATATAAACCTTATTTTTAGAGAGAGTAAGGTTTCCCGGACCCTTGAGTTGTAGGAGGCCAGGCTAATCCCAATAGAGTGGTAGGGCGCAAGGCCTAGCAGCCCGATAAGAAACTTTTTTTTCCTGGGTCCAGCGTCGACTCTAAACGCGAGAAAAACATAAATACACCGAATATGGATGAACGCATATATAAACTGACACTTTTAAGAACAAACTTTGTATAAGTTCGTAGAAGTGAGAAATTATACAATTTACTTTTTTTTTATCGGGAGAAGAATGTGATGTTAAATTATATTAAAATGAGGCACCTTTTGAAAAGATGAATGAATCCATTAAGAAATCCCCCCCCCCCCAAAAAAAAAAGCATCAGTGCAAAACTACACTTTAGTAAATACCCAACTATGAATCAAGATATCAACCCTTGCATTTTGTATAGCAAAAGTTGACCGCAGAGCACTAAATCAACCAAATTACCAATCAACTCAGGCATATAAACGGAAGGTTAAGAATTTTTCTTTCAGGTTCTTTACCACCCAGGCTGTACTGCCACGTGCTTCCACATACATAAAAACTGATCTTAGGACTAACTTCCCCCTAATACAACAACAGGACTCTATCTCTTAACGAAAGATTCGCCGAAAGGCTATATATATTCAGATATAGAATTAATATTTCTTTCAGTTCCGACAAACTGTTTGTTTTGCTGGGTGTTTAGAAAAAAGCATAATATAGTGCAAAATGTCATATATTTTATCCCCATTTCCCCTGTAGGAAGATAACAAGATTTCAGTCGATGTGGACTCAAGAAAAAGTGCCTTTGATTTATAACTGTTGACAGTTTTATTCTCTCCAGTCCATCATATATGCGAAACGTAGCATCAAGTTAAACGAGAAAGAAGTTCGCTAATTATTCATATCCCAGTTTAAACGGACCTGTGATGAATGGTTCGCGAAATAGGCTCCATGCCTCTATTCGCTTCTAAAATTGATGCTTGTGTTTTCTTTTGCTATCCGAAGAAAAATTCTTAATGTGAGAAGATGCTGTTAAGTAGAATCTAGATATACTGAACTGGATGAATAACGTTAAGGGAAATGATATATCTGAGAATTTTTTCTAGAAATAATTCAGCATCACTAGTAAGGAAAATAAATCCGTAATGACTTGTGGAAAAGGGGAGATGAATTATTGCTTTTTTTCGTGGCTTATAAATACAACGAGAATAGCTCCCTTCATTGGATTCACGGAAAGTGTGACAAAAGCAGTAATTTATGCCACGAGAAACGAATAGGACTCTAGTTGTGTAAAATGGACCATTTAAGTACACAGAAAAACTCGAAGTAAATCAGACGCGCAGATGCGCAAAAAGATGCCGAGAGCCAAAGACGAGTTGTAAGATGAATTGGATCTGAATATACAAGCGATTACTTTGCTTATATTCATTAATGGCTAGTTGATAGTATACCTGTACATAAGACCAGAGCCGGTCCCATAGGTGAGGCGACGATGTGACCGCCTGAGGCACCAAAATGAGATAGAGTAAAAAGAAGAAACTTTTAATGAATAACGAAAAAATATTAATAGTTAAATCTGATGTATGACGAAATTCGTTAAAATACACAAATTCAAGAGACTATTTGGGCTATTTTTTATAAACTGCTGAATTTCAGATGGCGAGAAATAAACTTATAATACATATTTCCAAACGCTTATATTCATTAATGTCTAGTAAAATAATAAACCTGTACATAAGACCAGGGCCGGTCCCATAGGAAAGGCGACGACGCGACCGCCTAAGAGGCCCCAAAATGAGATAGAGTAAAAAGAAGAAACTTTTAATGAATAACGAAAAAATATTAACAGTTAAATCTGATGTATGACGAAATTCGTAAAAATACACAAATGTAAGCGAATATTTGGGCTATTTTTTTTGTAAATTGCTGAATTTGAGATGGCGAGAAATAAATTTTGAATACATATTTCCAAAAGTTATTGTAGTTCAAGAATTCTACTAACATTGCCTGAAACTGTTGCAGCAGCTGAGCGCGGTCTTTCTCAAGTGAAAATTTGAGAGAATCGTCTAAGAACTGTAACCCAAGAGCGATTGAAAGATGTAGCAGTATTTTCTATAGAAAAGACGGTATCTAAAATAATTCATTATACAGATGCAATCAAACATTTCTCTGTCATAAAGGCTCGAAGAATGATCTAGTCATTATTTTATTACATAACAAATTATATTCAAAATTATTTACTTTTTCATTTAATTTTAAAAGTTCTGTAATTTTTTAAATTTTTATGTTTTTTTTTTTAAAATAAAATGTTTAATGAATATACATTTTTCCCAAAATGATGGTTATTCTAAAAGTAGACTATTTCTAACAGAGATACGTTCATTAAAATAGAGTCTCTCCAAAAATTTGAAAAGGCGACGTTTTAAAACTTACCACAGGTGCCACGATGGATCGGCCCGGATCTGCATAAGACAGAACATCGAATATACACTAAGTGATTTATATGCCAGCGAATCTGATACGATTAGTACACAGCAGCCTTAATCCTCTCTGGGCGAACCAGCAGGGGCTCATCATATGTGTGTTCGCTGTTCTCATCTTAAGGTAATATAAAAGTTTATTTTCCGTCACTAGTAGAACAATTATTTTGTGTCTCAACTGACCCTTTTGTGAACTGAGCCCCAACTCTTTTTATACAGAGTAAGGGCTTTACATTGTGATATATATATATATATATATATATATATATATATATATATATATATATATATATATATATATATATATATATATATACATATATATATATATATATATACATATATATATATATATACACACACATATATATATATATATATATATATATATATATATATATATATATATATATATATATATAATTAAATATAACTCTTTTCTGTAGCAGTACATTGAGTATATTGTTTATTTACAATCAAATTCCACAGCATTTCACAAGTTGATTCACGATGTTCCCTATGCTGCTTGGTTTCCCGGTATATTTTTTTGTGTTTTGCAACGGGAAGAAAGACAATTTGTAGAAAAAGACAGTGAATACTGCAGAGCTTTAACTCATGTTTCTGAATATTCCTCACACAGGTAACCCCCAGAGAGGTTATTCATTTGAAAGCAATTGTTAAGGATCCAACACTCACTAGTTTACCCATTCATAAATTGGGATTTTTTTCCTTATATATTTTGAGAATTGAGAACATCCATTGTTCAGCTTTCTAAAGATTTTAACTGAGGAAAGTCCTCTGTACCCGTGGATCCCTGGCGACTGACCCTGATAATTTTATAGTTTTAAAACCAGAGGAATATTCCTTAAGAGTTTTTCTCTGTTAATTATGACATATTCATAAAATGTGTTGGAGAACCTTCGTAAAATAAGTCCCTACAATGAACTATTTACAGGTTTTAAATAAACTACATTTGAGGATTTAAATAGGGTTTATGCTAAAATAGTGATGAAATTGTCATATACTTTTCCAGTTTTCTTCTAGAAAAAATTATATTATATTCCACAAAAAATTCTTAAAATTAGTACCTTTATTCTGAAAATGGAATAAAAGTGATCGTGGGGAAATAGTCATTATTTGAATTTGTATTAGACATTTAATAAAATTTGTAGATTAATTTTAAAAATATGTTTTAATCCAGACACAAAATAATTTTTATAACCTGAAGGAATTAATGAAAGAGAGAGAAATACGCCTCTTTTTCCATGCAAAAGATCACATACTCGTCTAGACAAGCTACGTTTTTCTAATCAGAATTAATATTATCTCTTCTTGCCTACATCTGCATGTGTTTGTTTCTAATAGGAGCGAAAATTCTGATTCATATGAACATTTAACATGTTATGACTTATGACATTTTAATTTATCTCGTTTCATAGTGGTTGTTTTTAATTAGAGAACTTTTGAACTAGGGATCTCAGTCAAAGGCTAGTAAGTAAAAAATATACATCAAAGACATGCACGCTTTAAGCATCTAATTAGTGTCAGATTTAAGTTTAATTTGGTGATAATCCAGAAGCAGCTAGCCTATTTATTTACCCTTCAACATGCGGTAAAAACAAATATTAAAGTTTAGATCATTTTCAGTCATTAGAAAAAATGCCCTTTATTCCAAGAAACTACATATGTTGCAGTCTTTATCTTGCATTTTAGTAAAAAAAAAAAAATTGAGTTTTAGCTACATTAGAAAAAAATATTAATTTTCCCTCTAAGAATACGGCAAAGTACTGTGTCATCGTCCTTTTTTAAATTTTTAAATTTTTTTATGAGAGTTTGCAAATTTTATTGAGGGAAAAATTTATTTCTTGAAGGGGGAGTTTGCTTTATAATCCAAAAGTTTAAGCCCACCTCAGCCTAAGCTTATACGGCAAAATACTTTATATTTTACAATAAAATACTTTATATTTTATGTACAAAGATTGTTTTCTTTATATATTAGAAGCTTAAAATTTACTTTTAACATCGATTTGCATACACTCTATTATTATGCAATACAATGCCATACAATTAATTATAACATTATGCAATACAAATTATATATAATACACTATAAATGCAATTCAATACATATAAAATAGCTCGTACAATACAATGTATATATATATATACAATACAACACTGTGCAAAACAATGTGTAAAGAATACCACATGTACCATACAACACTATATATTATTTCATGTACAACGCGTTTTTCCGAATATGCATTCTTCTTACATTATTCGCCTGCTCACATATATTTATGTTATACGCGATTTCATACGTACACATTACATTTTATAAGTTTTAATTATTTACTCTCAAATATATACTTTACCTGCTTTTTTGCTTTATAAACAAACTTTTTGTTAATTTTACAAATTGTTAAAACACAAGTTTTTATTTACTTTTCTGGGTGGATTGTAAAGTTAACAAAACATCTTACTGCGTCAAACAAAATGAAATAAAGCTATGTTTCTTGTTTAGGAATGATGTCTTTTATTGTGTAGAAAATGACAGAAAGTTTTTATGAAGTAGAAATTTCTTAACATAACGAGGAAACTAATCGTATGATATAAGTCGCATTTGAAGTTTTAATACTGTATAAAGACCGTTATTTATATATTTTTTTGTTTTTTCGATAAATTTTTATGGCGGTTGCGTATTTCTAGATGAGAACTAATCTCAGAAGCTCAACATGATTAAGTTGTAGTATTTATAAAAGATATTTAAAACATAAAAAGAGAGAAGCATTTGGATTTTGTCTAACTTTTAGAGTTTCTTAATTAAGATGTTAAACTTTCTTTTTTTTAATAATCTAAAAATATTTAAGCTTTGTCAAAGTAGGAAACTTTAAAAAGGCATTAAATAGAGACATTTCAGTTTGCCAAACTTTTTTAATATTTCTTATTTATTAATTAATTATATATTTCTTAAATATAACATTATATTTCTTAAGTATTAAAAATAAAATATATTCAGCTTTAAACATTAACTGATACAGCTTCTATACAATTAACTTTGATATCTGCGTCAAAACATGTACTCTTATTTAAGTGATATTGAGTGATAGCTCAAACTTTCCAGTCATGAGAAACGTATCATGTTTAAGAGGCATATTTACGAACATGTTGTCAAATATAGTGATGTAACATTATATTTCTTAAGTACTAAAAATAAAGTATATTCGGCTTTAAGCATTAACTGATACAGCTTCTATACAGTTAACTTTGATATCTGCTTCAAAACACGTACTCTTATTTAAGTGATATTAAGTGATAGCTCAAACTTTCCAGTCATGAGAAACTATTATGTTTAAGAGGCATAGTTACGTCAAATATGTGGATGTAACATTATATTTCTTAAGTATTAAAAATAAAGTATATTCAACTTTAAACATTAACTGATACAGCTTTTATACAATTAACTTTGATATCTGCGTCAAAACACGTACTCTTATTTAAGTGATATTGAGTGATAGCTCAAACTTTCCAAACATGAGAAACGTATCATGTTTAAGAGGCATAGTTACGAACATGTTGTCAAATATAGGGATGTAATACGCATCGAGATAGAATGCTGCCTTCTAAAATTATTTCATGTCGTAACTAAACAGCTGTAGCGACAAAAACCGACAACTCTCCGGTCCATAGGTATGCCGATCCGCTGGAACTTGCAGTGAAACTAACTAACCTACCCCTAACCTCGGCCTTACGATCGGCACGTGTCGTGTTATTCGAAACGATGTTCATTCAAAAGGGGGTGAGATACTTATGATAGAATCGAGCAGAACCAGCAGGCATTGGGGGAATTAGGAGTAGATTTTTACGTTACAAGCAAATCGGTTTGGAAATGCTCTTTAAAGTTAATACACAGTTTGTTACTGTATGTATCATTTACTTACATTTTATTAATTTATTTATGGAAAAATTCTTTTATTTATTTTTTGTTGATACATAAAATGATCATTTTCCTCGATTTCATTATCTCTTTTAAAGAAGGGAAGCAAACGAACCTTTGATCTCTGAATTGCATTCCATGAATGAAAGAAATTATTTTAAACACAAGTTAGTGACAGACAGGGGAGTGATACGTTTTTTAGTTTGGATTGAAAATAGAGGGATATGGGAAAATTAAGGGAAAATAAATTATTTTTCCATCGACGTTTTAAATTGTTTTGAAGAATTTGCTTACTTTTGATAGTTTATACATACAATATCTTTGAAGACCGAACGTTGGATATTAAGCAAATTTTTTTGTTGTTAGTTTTTCCGTAAAGTTTATTCCATATAATTTAATTTCTGTTTCGAAGTAATTAAAAAAAATATCTCAAATCTGCGCGAAATAATTCGAGAGATTGAATTGGAGATCTTTTCTTTAGATAATTTTGATTTTTTACATTAAGCTTCAAGGAAATATTTTGTAGTTAACGAAAATGTAACACAAAAGAATATTTTTTCTGTTTTAGAAACCAAAAGAAGACTTAAATAGTTTTGAAAATCCTTTTGGGACTTAAATAGTTTTGATAATAATGGATACACAGCAAATTTTTGGGGCTAGAGGGATTACATATAATATATTTAGTTACGCTGAAGTAATTAAAGTAACATCACAAACATTTTTTAAATATTTGTGTGACGTCATGCAAATGCTTCGAGGAATTAGAAATTTTTTGTAACATTAAAATTCAAAGCAAAGTTTTGTATGTAAATTACATAACACAAAGCTTGATCCCATCCAGAAGTTAAATTTCGCAGTATTAAAAGTAATTTCTTCCTCTATTCATTAATCGCTCCTTTCCCCCAAACAGTTTCGGCTTGCGCCACTGGATACATGTCTGTTATATTTTTCATATTTGTTTTGTCTAAGCTAAAATTCATAGTCCGTATTTTCTGTACAAAATGAAAGGCATCATAGAATACAAATATGAAATTATATCACATTAAATCCCTATGCTCATTGCATTTAAGGAAGTTTAGACATCTTGACAAATTTGTCTAAAAGGACCGCTCTTCCTTAGAACAAGTTTACAGCCACTTTAAACAGATTTGACTGATTTGATAGTTAATGTTTAGGTAAATCCATATTTTGATGTATTCAAAATTCTTCTCATAACATTTCTTCGAATATCATAGTATTGCTTCATTAGTAGGTATAAAATAATGCACCATTACATTTTTGAAGATACCTTTTCAAAAATTGCGTATAGTTATAAAACTTAAACAGTCTGTAAACAAATTTCAAAAATAGTAAACTGAAGAGGAATTCTTTGCATCATTAGGGAGATGCATTTTGCGATAAGAGCGAAATTTTGCACTGTATATGTTTGTTCTATATGCATCGGTGCACAGCTGAGAATAGACTTTTCAAGCGTGAACTTTTACAAATCGAATTGTAAGTCTAAGATAACAGATACGAATTCGCCAGCTATATTACGGTTTTCAGCAATTTCCCGCATCTTAAAAAACAAAGATTTTCTAAGAAGGATTTAGTACTATAAGGACTATTACTCTACTGGAACTGAACAGAACGTTATAGTTACGCCATTTTAATCTTTTTTTTTAACAGAGAATTTTAAGAATTTTTTCTAAGTTTAGGAAATAGTTTAAGCAAGTCATATAACATATTTTTAAAAGATTTTTTTGGTTACTTATTGCTTTGCAACACTGAAAACGGGTGTAACGTGAGAAATAAAACTACAAATAACAATGAAGATTCTATCTATCAAATATCGTTTAGCCATAATAAAATATTTTTGTCAGGCGTTTAGAAAAAAAAAACCTTTTTCGAAATCTGAAATAATTTTTTTTCTCAATTTTGATGTAAAAATTTATTTTTGAAAGCCTACAACTATATAGTATTAAATGAATGGCGAAATCTCCATGAAAGGTTTTCAAAATATTTTATAATTATAACAAAATATTTTTGCAATATAAAGAAGTGTAAAATCACAAAAATATTTTGAAAAAATATTCACATGCTCATATAAGTATCACATAAAAATTCTTTTCTGTTTCGATAATTTCGATCTACCGTTGTTATTTCGTAGGCAGCACGGTGTATTTTTTCGATGCAATGCAGATAAAAAAAATGTATATTTTTAACTGAAAATACACCCAAAATGTTGAAAAAAGGTAACATTGTGAACAAAAGGAAATTATGGTCAGAAATATTTAAGTAAAACATCTACTGATCGATTCATTTTGTGCTTCAATATATGCTCTAGGCAGTATGACTTACTGTAATTAAAAACCACCACATAGGTCGGAGTCCATCTTAGCTAGTTGACACCTCAATTTTGACCGAGCACCCCCAGGGGCGACAACTGTGGGGACCGTACCCTTTCCCATCCTCTCTGACCTCATAGAGGGACTTTCCGGTCTACGGCTTCAACGTGCCCATATCTGGCGTAGACACGGGTTTTCTTCTACTCCATTCATAACTTCTTACTTTTCGTGTGATGAGAGTAATTAATTAATCTATTTACTGGTCCTTGTAGTTAAGACTCAGACATAAGGACTCAGAGACTAACTAACTCTTCAGTGTTCTGTAACCTATTTAAAGTGCATCACTCAACTTTTCTTCAACTATTTTTTAAATAAAGTAACTCTTTTAAATTACTTGGCTGTAACATTAGTTGAGTCGATCGCTACCTCGATCAATACGTCACAGTATGTAAAATGTGCGATGAACAGCGTGTTCAACAGCGAACCGCAGCTGATCGCCTTGTAGTTATGTTAGTCTCTGAGTCCTTATTATGTTTTAGAATATGGTATACGGATATATTAAAATAAAAAAGTGGGCGAAGTGGCCCAGTTGGCAAGAGAAGCGGGCTAGTGATCTGAAAGTCACTGGTTCGATGCTCGTCGCGGACAAATCCACTGCCATGTACACTAATGGCGGTTGGTGCACGCAAAATCTGTCGTGGCTGCAATGTTCTCCAAGTTCTGAATATTACCTCAGGAGGGGCGGGGTCAAATGCTCTGGTCTCGTCACTTGACTCGCTTCAAAGTTACGGAACTGGTCCTTTGGCCAAGTCGGACTCCGACCCTTGTGGTGCCAGTCTAAACAGAAGCCCCACCTTCATCGCCCATAGTCTTCGAGACTTGATCTGATGTTGCTGTCGGTAAAGTGGCATAAGCAGCAACATCAACAAAATAAAAAAAAATTGCTGAGAAAATTTATTTTCAACAGTAAAATTTTCATAATACTTTCTGCATATTATTATACGGTTATAAACTTTTACGTATTCTTTCATAGGAGTAAGGTATTCTATGTTAATTTATATCCTCATTTATTATTACTGTTATACTTCTATGCATTCATAAATCGATATAAAAGAAGACTCTTTCATTTGGTCATTTGTATGAGAAATCCTTTTCTGAATGAAAAATATAGCTGTTTTTCCTTACAAGGGAAATATTTTTAACTAAAGCGTGGTTTTCAGAATTAGATAAGCAGTGCAATTTTTTTAACCAAAATATAGTATTCAGAATTTATCAAATTCTTGCAGGTTATACAATAAATCGGAGTATGATAATCTAGAACATTTTGGGAGTCCCTGTCCTTAAAAATTTATACAATTTTTTATTGTTATTTGTGCAGGAAGTTAATGTTAGAGGGGAAAAAGAATAACAGATAGGGTATTTTCTGCAATAGAGTTCATCCTCGGAAAAATACCCTAAGGATAGTTAATCCCAAGTAATGCTGGTTTCCGAGAACAATTTGTCAGAGCAAATGCGGACATCAAGAACAGATGGCAGAAAAATATTATCAACTGTATGTTGTGTGATGGAAGCGGCATGCAGGAAATAAAGAACGATTCAGCTCTGATCTGACACTGAACATGATTAACAGTGTGATTCCTAATAGAGTGGAACAGAGATTTTCTCACACCCTCCGTGTGAATGCCACATGGGTATGTTAACACCCTGTTGATTCCTCACTCCCTGCAAAATATTTTCCGACATCTTATCAAACGGGTATTAAGGAAGGATATCAGCCTGTTCCAATGAATATTTTTCTGTTTATGCCACATGTCAAGAAGATTTTTCAGCTTAATCACAAGATTTAGCAACATTATTCACAAGGTGTTGCGCATTCCATTAACAGAGAGACTTATTTCCTTTCACAAAGAAACTCAGTTATTTAAGTATTCATCTTCCTTTTTTAAACGAAAATACTGTTTAAAAAATAATACTGTTTAAAAAAATAAATACTGTTTAAAAAAAATATATACCTGAATGAAGTCCTACATCTTAAGCTATTAATTAAGATAGCTACCCTAAACTTTACCGTTTCGATGAATCTGAAAAAGTTTGCACATTCCTACAGTTTAACAGCGCGCTTTACACGTATAGAAAATGACATCCTGTGATGAACGCAATTTGATGGCGGATATTTAAAATTTACCCATTTGTTTTCCGTTTTCCCATCTGAAAACGCAAAATCTTTTATTAAAATAACTCGCGTCCGTAATTAAAGCACCGACTGCAATGCGAATCTAAACATCTTTTTCCTTTTGTCTATTTAAATCTTCAGGAGGTTCTCATGTCTCTCATTGGCAAATGTTTTAATGCAGCCAGCAGCTGATCACTCCATTCGCAAGCCAACCAAGCTGAATGCCTTGCGGACGCGTCCCCTGAGAAAACTCAGTAAGGTGTACATCCGACTCCAGCGGCCCACAATTCCCGACTCTGGGCTCTTTCTTGGGCAACTGCGAAAGCCGAATGAGTGGTCCCACGCGAAAATTTGAAGCTCTTGTTTTCCTCCGCTTGCAAACTAATTAGGGCGTGAATGCACGACACCGGGAGGCGATTGATTGAGAGTCGTAGCATCCGGGTGAGGGCTTGAGTTTGAGTGAAGCTGCAAATGTCTATCAAAACACAGATGCTATTTATTCGGAAGGGAAAACTGTTATTTTGCAAAGCTTCATCTTAAACGACTCTTAACCTTTTCCTTAAGGGGTGGGATAACATGCATCCCAAAAATACGGGAAAAAAGAATGAATATATATATTGTAGCGAACTGAGGTTCGTAGTGTCAACCAGAAGATGATTTAAACACACCAGGTATACATCACTCATTACATATACAAAACAAATGCAATTTATTAATCAAATTGATGATGATGAGATATGTACACTGCACAGATGTAAGATGAACTTCGTAACGTAGGTACTCACACTCGATTTTATCGGCGTGGGGCGGAGTAAGAACACAGAAGTCCGCTAGGCTAGCAGAACTGGCTCTGCTTCAATGATGAAGAAACGGCACTTCTCCTGACGGGAAAGGGCTCCCCAATAATATCAACGGCGGTGATCACTGCACGCACCCGGTAGCGATGAAATTATTAAATTAAGGAGAAAGGACTCCTCACTGGAAAATAAGGTAGCAAAGGCTCCTTCCACGAAGACTGGTCTCCGACAAATTAGTGGAGTATGTTTACTCCTGCAGGAACTAGATCGTCGCTGCAAAACAGTCACAAGGGACTCTGAACCGATAAGGGCGGCAAACCCGGCTGCTCTTAGAACTGGATCCGCTACGTGTCAGGAACTAAAAAGACGCAAGCCTCGACTGAGGGGTCCATTCTCTTTTTATAGAAGACCTCCACCGGATATTGCATCACTCTCCAGAAAGTCGAACGATCTAGAACAAGTGAGCAACGGAAATGGGTTTCCTGGGGCGATAATGAAATATTTTCCCCGGGTCTAAAGCGGCCGCCTTTTTAGTTTGTCCTCCAAGCCACTTCAAAGAGTCTCAAAAGGGCCGCTTCGGTAAAATGCGAAAGGCACGAGTCCTTTTGTTTAGGCACGCGACGCCTCCCGGATGCTGCTTAACAATTGATAGTTCATGAATGAAAGCACCTGGGGGGGTCTCCTGTCATTTATAATAAATACCAGCGGCGTCACCCGGTGGCGATGACTAAATCAAGAAAAATGACCACGTCCCCTAAGGTCCTGTGGAACAAGTCTATCGGATGAACAAAAGGAAAATTGCTGTCAGCATATTGCCACCCAAGCCGTCGGAAATCTTTTGAAGTGTCTCAGGCCGAGATAGAAGAATTTCTTTTGTTAACGGAGAGGTTGAAATGCAATACTCTACATAACCCCCCTGCCGTTAAAGTTTTCAATGTGGTTGCATATTGAAAACCAACGTTTCGTGTGGGTGGTTCCCAATTCTGCTATCTAATGTACCAGTTCCAACAGTTTTTTTTTCTACTACACAAAAAAAAATACACAATTCTAACAAGTACGTACACATGCACTAACTGGATTACTAAATACAAACACAAATAAATTCATGGTACTAACAATTAATTTTCTAGGTTACTACATTTACAAATCTAGGTAATTCGCGGACGTTTAAGGAATGTATCTGCTTAAAGCGTCAGCGTTTGTATTCTGTCTTCCCGGCTTGTGTTCTACCCGAAAACAAAATTGCTGCAACATAAGTTGCCACCGAAAAAGACGGCCATTTGAACTGGCATTCTTCTTGAGCCATACCAATGGGTTATGGTCGGTCACGATTTTGAATTCGCTTCCGTCCAGATAGTAGTGAAGTTTTTTTTAACGCGAATATGATCGCCAAGCACTCTTTCTCTGTGGTGCTGTATTTCCTTTCGGGCTCAGAGAACTTCCTACTCAGGTACAGGATAGGATGTTCCTTATCACCTATTTGTTGGGCCAACACTACCCCGGCTCCCAGATCGGATGCGTCCGTTTGGACAATAAATGGAACAGTAAAATCAGGAGCTCGTAGCACAGGTGTTTTTATAAGAGCGTCTTTCAAAGTGGTGAACGCTGCCTCGCAAGCTTCGTCCCACACAACCGCCGCGCGTTTCTCCCGTCCCTTTAACGCATCGGTTAAGGGGGCCGCTATCATAGAATAATTTGGAATATAGTGCGCGTAATACCCAGTGAGACCCAGAAATGCCCGAATACTCGTCTTTGTCTCTGGCCGGGGAAATTCCCTAATGCATTTTACCTTTAATTCGGCGGGATTTCGATAACCTCCGCCGACCATGTGCCCCAAGTATTTTACATGGTTTTGGGCGAACCGACATTTCGATGATTTGATTGTGAGCTGCGCTTGCGCTACACGACTTAACACGATATCTAAATGCTTCAGATGCTCGTCCCAGGTCTTAGAAAATATCGCGATGTCGTCGATATATGGAACGGCATACTCCTCACACCCATTTAGGACGTCAGCCATGAGCTTACTGAAAAAGAAAGGTGCGTTTTTAAGCCCGAAAGGCATCCGCAAAGGCCTGAATGTCCCGAATGAGGTGACAAAAGCCGCAATGCGTTGGGCCCTTTCTGTCAAGGGGATTTGCCAATACCCCTTTGCAAGATCGAGTATTGTTATGAAATCAGATCCTGCAACTTGTTCAACCCTTTCCTCTATGTTGGGGAGGGGGTAATATTCGGTGCGAATTATTTCGTTCAACCTACGATAATCAATACAGGGTCTCGGTTCACGACCATCGGTTTCTACCAAAATGATAGGCGAGGTATAATCAGACTCACCTACTTGTATCACTCCTAATTTTAACATTTTGTCAATCTCCAACTTCAAGATTTCGTTCTGTCGGTGTGACGTTTTGTATGGTCTAGACCTAACGACCTTATCCGAGATCAGCTCTATGTCATGCGTAACTTTCTCGGTTTTTCCTGGGTTATTAGAAAAAATATTTGCATGGCGACACAATAATTTCTTTAATTTCCTTTTTTGAGTGAGATTTAGACGAGCGTCAAGTTCGCTCTCGCGCACAATCTCCTCGTAATCGAAATCGGTAGCACCGGTTTCAAAAACGTGGATTGCGAAATCATCCTCAGTACCAATTTCGACTTTACCTTCATAAACCCAATTTATAGTTTCGGGACGCCTGATATAGGGCTTCAGCATATTAATATGGTAAATGCTGGATTTCTGTCTAGGTCCGGGAGTTTGCACTCGATAATTCGTCTCGGATATGCGAGCTTCAATTTTCGCTGGGCCTATCCACTTCGGCGCCATTTTGCTAGGTCGAGATAAAGAGAAAATCAGAACTAAATCTCCAACCTCGAAATGCCTTTTAACTGCGCTCTTATCATACGCTTCCTTACGCTTAGATTGTTCTTCACCCATTTTCTGAGCAGCTAATTCTCGCGCTCTTTTTAATCTATTCACTAGGGTAAGGACGTGCTCTGTCACGGGCCTCTCTTCCTCACAACCTCCCATCCAACCTTCGTACAATAAAACTTCGGGTGTTCGTAGGTTTTTTCCATACAACAGTTCGGCCGGTGAGAATCCCGTACTATTATGCGTTATAGTCCGAATCGCGAGGAGCGAGGCTGGTAAATGACGTTCCCAACTCTCCCCGTTTTCCAAACACAGGACCTTTAACAGTCTCTTAAGTGTTCGGTGGAATCTCTCTACAGGGTTGCTTTGTGGATGCCCCACTGAACTATGCGTCACTTTGATGCCGAATTTCTCAAAAAATTCGCACTTTAACTCGCTCGTAAACGACGTGCCATTGTCGCATTGCACCTCTTTCGGGAACCCGGTTCTACTGAATACCTGCAACAAAGCATCCGTGACAGATAATGACCTTAGGTTTTTCACGGGAATTGCTTCCGGGAACTTTGAAGCTAAACATATAGCGGTGATTAGGTACTTATTTCCATTCTCAGATTCGGGCAGAGGTCCGCAAGCGTCGATGTTTATTTTGACAAATGGCTCGCTAATTATAGGCGTTAATCGCATGGGGAATCTCTTAGTATCTTGAGCATTTCCTATGCGCTGACATGCGTCGCACGACCTCACGTATTCCTCCATTTCTTGGTAACATCGGGGCCAAAAAAACGATTTGGCTAGCCTCTGTTTCGATTTCGTCGCACCTAAATGAGCGTTTGTTGACTCATGGCATACTGCCAACAGTTTTTACCTGAATACCTGTGGGACAACTAAAAGACTTCGTGTATCCCCAAAGTGGTCCCTCTGTTGTTTACACAATAACCCGTTTATCACTACATAACCCTTCTCGCCGGTTTGACTTGGACTTTCGACTTTTTTTAACAATGCGGCCAATTCTACACATTCCCGCTGTGCGTCTGCGAATTTCTCTGGGGAAACATTTAATAGACTCAACGCTGGGTCTTCGCGGTCGAGGGGGGGTAAAACTAACAATTTCGCCTGTTCCTCCCTTTCCAGTTGTGTCAAAACGATTGACTCCCCATCTGAGGGACTATTGTCCGAACGCTCTCGAAGAGAATCGTTTGACTGAAGTGTCTGTGTACAGCTCTCTTGACATTTGGAACGCGAGCGCGTTATTGCATTGATTTGCATGCTCTTAGAGTTTTGTTGACCCTGTCTTAGAAGAGCTGCCGTTTGATTTCCCAGTATGTATCTTTGTTGATTTGACCTGTCGCTAATGACACAGGCCTTTGTTGTTATATTTCCATACTGGGAGTTCAGAATTACGCGCGCTAGGGGCACGTTAATGGCACGAGTGTCTAACGGCTGAGTGAGCCAGACTGTTTCGCCGAGGTAGTCGTCGGGCGAAATAAATCTTTTACAAACCAGATCAATCGTACTACCCGTATCTCTAAGTATCTCACATACCTGGCCGTTCACAGTCCCTATACTCACATATGGTTTTAAGGGATCTGTGATTTCCAAATCGGCACCTATGGAGTTAACCTCTTCTTTTTTTGTTAATAACGGACACTGGGGCCTAATATGCCCGACCTCGTGGCAAAAATAGCACTTAATGTCTGTCACACGCCTTTTGTCGAACTCTTTATGGTTCCATTCTTTACGGCGGTTTTCTTTTGGGCGAGGGGAGCTCACCTTATCTAAATTTCGTTCGGGTTCGTGTTGTTCGGGGGGTTTTTCAACTTTCTCTCCCGTTTTTACAGCCCCAAACATTTTCCGTTGGTCGGGCGCGCGTCCCTCGAATTTCTTCGGTTGGTTGGGGGGCTTACCTGTTTTTCTGATAAGCTCAAACTGATCCGCGTCTTTGACCAAGGTTTCAGGGGACGTGTAATTCTCCCAATCCCTTATATTTTGCTCCCGGATTTCACTTCCCATTTTCCGTTTTAATTGGTCGACCAGAAAGAGATCTTTTAACGACTCAAAAGTTGTAACACCGAGACCCTCTATCCAACCTTCGAAATACGTCTTTATTTCGAAAAGATAATCTTTCCATAGGGTTCCTGGCTTACGCTGGTGTCTAACAAACTTCTGACGAAAAGCTTCAGGACTGAGCCTGAATCGCTCGAGAAGCACGCTCTTAACATGGGAATATTTTTGTGTGTCCTCGACTTTTTCCCGTAACACAATGGCCGCTACTGATAATGGTAACAGGCTAATTAAACTGCCTGACCATTCAGCTTCCGGTATTTTTAAATGCTGTGCCTGCCGTTCAAAAAGGCAAAGGTATAGACTTATATCAGTTTCTTCAGGGTCGAATTTTTGCATTATGTGTCTTAATGAGTGTCCCGCAGGTCTCGGAGGACTAACAGACGGGCTTTCTTGGGGGGCTTCCCTACTCAGTCTTAATTTGGCTAGCTCAAACTCTCGCTCTTGTTGAGCTAACCTATCCTCCCGTTCTTGTTGAGCTAATTCATCTTCCCGTTTTTTTCGGGCTCGTTGCTCGTTTTCTATACGGGTCTCCATAATTTCAGCTAACAACCCTTCAGCCAATTTTACATTGTAATCTGCTGAACTTTCAATTTTTTTGATTATCTCAAGCTTCAGCATTCCCAAATCTACCTCACAACTCATTTCTATAGCGAGGTTAACTAAGTCCTCTTTCTTTGCACGAACAAGAGAACCCATGTCTGACAGAATACAAAGCTATTTCAATACTACACAGAATAATACACACTATTATAAACCCTGAGGTAGTAATTACATTAAAACCTGAACACAAAATGCAACTACACAACACAATCAATTAACGTACACATACAATGTATTAACAAAAATGAACTAAATTACTTTTAAAATTCCGCTTGCGATGTTACTATTTTAAGGTTCATAAAAGATAACTCACTTTGCTTTTAACATATCACAACAATACACAATGCAAAATAGTTAAACACAATGTAGTTACACTATTTCTTTTTGAGCACAGTTACATTCCTTAATTTCTGAGAACTAATTTAACACACTACTATTTCAATAACAATTCTACTTTACACAATAACACTAGTTCTTATTTTACCTCAACTTAAAAAAAATTTTAACACCTTTTAAGTTCAGATCAAGCTATTAATTACGGTTCTTAAATTCAACAATTTAATTCTCCTACTTCTGAGAAAACAACCAAAATATTATTTACTAAACTACTGTTGGATACCAGCACAAAAGAGAAACAGAATGGTACTCACAATTTGATGTGAAGACTGGCATCTAGTTGGCACTGCAGCAAGTTTATCAGATGGCACAAGAACGTCAAACGTTCTACTCTAATTCACAGGATACACACACCCGCAATAGCACTTTCACACAGTCTCAGTTCTGAAACACGCGCGAATGTCACTAAGGAAATTAACACTGCAGCAGTTTAGCAGATTTCACAAGAACGTCAGCCGCTCTACACTACTTCACAGGATACACACCAGCAATAGCACTTCCGCACAGTCACAGTTCTGAACACACGCGACTATCACTAAGGAAAACAAAATGTTCTTACTGTCGCTTTTTTTTTCGTCTAAACGCTGCCACCAAAATTATGAATGAATATATACCTTCTGTAGCGAACTGAGGTTCGTAGTGTCAACCAGAAGATGATTTAAACACACCAGGTATACATCACTCATTACATATACAAAACAAATGCAATTTATTAATCAAATTGATGATGATGAGATATGTACACTGCACAGATGTAAGATGAACTTCGTAACGTAGGTACTCACACTCGATTTTATCGGCGTGGGGCGGAGTAAGAACACAGAAGTCCGCTAGGCTAGCAGAACTGGCTCTGCTTCAATGATGAAGAAACGGCACTTCTCCTGACGGGAAAGGGCTCCCCAATAATATCAACGGCGGTGATCACTGCACGCACCCGGTAGCGATGAAATTATTAAATTAAGGAGAAAGGACTCCTCACTGGAAAATAAGGTAGCAAAGGCTCCTTCCACGAAGACTGGTCTCCGACAAATTAGTGGAGTATGTTTACTCCTGCAGGAACTAGATCGTCGCTGCAAAACAGTCACAAGGGACTCTGAACCGATAAGGGCGGCAAACCCGGCTGCTCTTAGAACTGGATCCGCTACGTGTCAGGAACTAAAAAGACGCAAGCCTCGACTGAGGGGTCCATTCTCTTTTTATAGAAGACCTCCACCGGATATTGCATCACTCTCCAGAAAGTCGAACGATCTAGAACAAGTGAGCAACGGAAATGGGTTTCCTGGGGCGATAATGAAATATTTTCCCCGGGTCTAAAGCGGCCGCCTTTTTAGTTTGTCCTCCAAGCCACTTCAAAGAGTCTCAAAAGGGCCGCTTCGGTAAAATGCGAAAGGCACGAGTCCTTTTGTTTAGGCACGCGACGCCTCCCGGATGCTGCTTAACAATTGATAGTTCATGAATGAAAGCACCTGGGGGGGTCTCCTGTCATTTATAATAAATACCAGCGGCGTCACCCGGTGGCGATGACTAAATCAAGAAAAATGACCACGTCCCCTAAGGTCCTGTGGAACAAGTCTATCGGATGAACAAAAGGAAAATTGCTGTCAGCATATTGCCACCCAAGCCGTCGGAAATCTTTTGAAGTGTCTCAGGCCGAGATAGAAGAATTTCTTTTGTTAACGGAGAGGTTGAAATGCAATACTCTACAATATATATATATATATATATATATATATATATATACAGAGGGTTACCAAAATAATGGAAACACTAAGAAACACCATGAAAACATTTATTAATACGGCGCAGAATCACCTTTGTTATGTAATACCACCTGATTCCCCTTGGAATTGGATTATACAAGTCATGAATAGTGGTTAAGAATATATTATAACATTCTTCAGGGAAAAATCATAAAAGTTCCTGTAGAGATCCTGTGGTGGATATCGATACCTTTCTCTTTCCGCTTATACAGATCACAGTGGTTGGATGATATATAGTCGGGGGGAATTGTATAGGGAAAAATAAGATATTTGACTTCTTTTTCATGCTCTTGAAACCAACACTTGATAGATTTAGCTGTATGTATAGGGGGATTATCATCCTGGAGAACGCCCTCTCCTGCAAGAAACAATGTTTGTACTATAGGATGAACTAGTAAGCTAAAATTTCAACATAGTCCTTCCCATTCAATCTCCCTTTTAGGGTTACAGTAGGGCCTGAAGAAAACCTTGATAATGCTTTCCCAAACCCTGATAGATCTATCTCCATGACTGACAGTTGAGATGAGACAGCCAGAATCTTACGCTTGTGTAGGTGTTCTCCAGACATACGCACATCCTATTGAGAGGAACAATGTGAACAATGATTCGTCGGACTAAATGCCGTTTTTCGACATATTACTCGACCAGGATTAGAGCTTCTGGCAACATTGTGGGCGATATTTTGTATTGCCATCTATTACGAGTAGTTTGGGAATAGCTACTTTTCCATAAATGCTTTGTTTGTGAAGTTCCCTTCTACCTCTGATGGTTGATACCGCAACTTGGAGATGCAGATTAAGCTCTTCGGTCATTTGAGTTGCAGTTGTTTTCTTTCTTCATGTCGCAATCCGCTTTAATACCTCGTCCATCTCTTTCACCCAGCTCTCCCTTTCATCCACTATTCTGTTTGGCAAAGGATGTTTTTCCGTGCACTCTGTATGCTATCATGACTTTTGATACCATAGCTCGAAAAACACCGATTAGCCTAGGGGTTGCAGTAACAGATACTCCAATTTAAACGCGCTCAAACAATTTGTCCTTTTCGCAAGGTCTGTAAGGTTTGACATCCCCCCCCAAAACACCATGCCCTTAGCTTCATTACTGCTACCTGACAGTAGAATAATACATACACTATATTGTATATAAAAATACCAGTGGCCAGACTTGTGTTTTGAGGAATACGAAGCAGATTCATAAAAACCACTGATATGGATAGGTGTTTCCATTATTTTGATAACCACCTGTATATATATATATGACCTGTTTTTCAAAAAATTCTTCAAAAATGCTAGAATTTTTCAAAAGGCTCCGTGAGTATTCATTTTCTTCTGATATCTTCCAAATTTCTCAGAATTATTAATTGAAGTGTTTGTTATAAAATTGTGCATAATTATTTGAGATAAAAAACGTTTTTCAAATTTATAGACCATAAAATAAAGTAAAAACATAATAAAATAACAGGCAAAATAGAAAAAAATTATTTAAGACTTTAAATTCATACAAGAAAAAATTAAATACATATTTCTCTATATATATAAAACAGTTCCGTAACTGACTGACTCACTGACTGACTCACTGACTCACTGACATACAACGCACAGTTCAAACCGCTGGACCTAAAGGGCTGAAATTTTGCATGGGGATTCTTTCTATAGTGTAGGGATGCACAAAGAAAGATTTTTGAAAAATTCTTCTTAGATTTTTGAAAAATTCTTCTTAGATTTTTTAAATTAAATTTTTAAGCTGTTTTAGTAACTTTTTTTAATTTTGCATTTAAAATAATAATTTGAGGGTTATAAAATTTACATCACGAGAAAGATCCTAAAAATTCCTTCAAAATGAAATATTTTTTTAATCTTTACCTCCATTTTCTGATTTTTGGTTAATTTTTAAAGATTAATTTTTAGAATTTAATTTATTAAATGTTGATCACGGAATTTCTTTCTCTGGTACTTTAAATAAATTTATCGTCACGTGTATAACAACTAAATAGACAAAAAAAAATATTTTTTTCCTTGCTATTGCCGCAGATGATTGGGCATTATCCAAAAAAATATTAAAATACAGTAAAAGATATGATCCTCAAACTGTACTATATTAATTGTACTATATTGTTTAATATGTCCTATTAGATTTAATTTGAATATTTTCTTCTACATTATTTTGTCTATAAAAATATCCCTTACAATTTTTTTATAAATATATTGTTTTGTTTTTTTTTACATCAATTGTATGCATTGATCGTCGTACTTATATATACATTGAAGTGTCACTGAATTAGGGATAGCAAATCCTATGCAAATTGTGTAGCACTGCGCATCATGTATGCGCAAGTGACGGCGCTGTGGTAACTGCATATATAGCGCGTACTGTGGTTGTTCTGAATTAGTTATTGGAATTGTCAGTATGGGTAAACTGCCTGCTTTAGACGCCTTCGATCGCGGACAAATCGTAGGTGTGCGACGCATGGGCCATTCAATTTCCGAAATCGTCAGACAGCTAGGATTTTCAAGGTCGACAGTGTCAAGAGTATACCAAGAATACATGGATGGTGGAAAAAAAACTAGCGATTTGGCAAACTGCAAAGGACAATTAGCCTTGACAGTGCGTGGTGAGAGACGGCTCAGGCGTATTGTACGTAGCCAGCGAAGCCAAACATTAGCTCAAATTTCCACCCAGTTTAATGACGGTGCCAGTCGTACAGTCAGTAAACGAACTGTGCAACGCTCGCTTCACCGTATGGGTTTCGGGAGCCGTCGACCTACGAGAGTACCATTGCTCTATACTCGCCATCGGGCTGCACGTCTTGCCTGGGCAAGAGAGCACAGAGACTGGAGTGTAGAGGACTGGAAACGAGTAGCATGGAGTGATGAGTCTCGATTCTGACTACTTAACGCCGACGGGAGGCTGAGAATATGGCGTCAGGCTCATGAAGCCATGGATAGTGCATGCCTGGCTGGAACTGTACAATAGGGTGGAACGAAAAAAACTTTTTTTTGAATTTCAATATGCTCTAGTTTTCAAAAGTTGCCTTTTAACAAAATAAAGACGGAAATCAAATATTACCGTAATTGGTGCATGTTTTCAGTTAGCGCAAGAAGGGCAAAAGTTTGGTTTTTATTAAATTTTTTACAAATTTCGCAATTATTTTGAAATTGAATACACTTGTAGTACAAAAAAGTAGCAAAATATGTAATTTAAACATTCTTTTTAGTCAGGAGACCTGCTAAACTGATTATATAATACGTTTTACTTCATAAAAATAGTACACATAACGGCACTTACGGACGAGGCACTTAAAAGACACTCGGACATCACGGTGGAACGAAAATTTTTTTTTTCGGAATTTCAATATACTCTAGTTTTCAAAAGTTGTCTTTTAAAATTAAAATTAAGAATATAAAATATTTTTGCCCTACTAAAATATTTTCAAGTGCCGCAAAGGGCTTCAAAATGGATATTTTTATGAAAAAGTGATTATATTTGTATTTTTTTGTTAATTTCTTTTATAGTATATTAAAATAATGCATATTTTCTGTAAATAAAATATTCAAAATATGATATTTTGACAGAAAACTCGCATATTCTAAGTATTTCTAATTTTTAGATGCCATAACAGAACAACTGATTTTGTGGAATTTCGCGATTTTCATGATATTAATTTTACAGTAGCATATTCTTATAATACACATTGGAATGAAAGAAAAACAATTTTTAATTGAGGGAGCTTAGTTAAAATAAACAAATCACACTTATTTAGAAAAATATTAATTTAATGTCTATAAAGGCAAAACGTTATTTTGAAAAAAATATTCATGCTTTTCAAAAGTCCATAGTAATCACACATGGTTTCCATTACTTATTTCACTGACACATTGAATTGTTTCATTGTTTCAACTTTTGGCATTATCTTTTGAGAATGTATTTTTGTTTTTATCAATGCATCTCTTGCAGAAGTACCACGAACGGACAAGGATGACCCGGTAACTAATTTAACAACCCTTTCTACTACTTGTGTGTGACATGGAATGTTGTTGAAGTCAATAATTTGTTTCTCGTGATCAGATTCTTTTGCTTCCTTTATAAACTGTTTTAGTTCGTCATCAGAAACATGCCTCGTCAAAGGAGGTTCTGTTACTTTAATATCATTCCATTCAATCATAACAATATAATCTTTGGCATCAAAGTTTATACGTGGAACTAAATTCTTTCTGATGCCTCCTTCATTTTCCGCCCTTGCTTTTAGAATCCGGCGTAATCCAAGCTCTCTTACTTGAATGCGATCGTCTAATATATACAAAGGAGCAGATTTTCAGAAGCGGCAAAGTATGCATTTCTTTGAATGACATGGTCAAATACATTTTTAAGTGTCTGATTGAGGTAACGTGAATATCTTACAAGTTTCCACAAGGGCTTCGATCCACGGATACAAGATGGTTTCAGCTTTATGTTAAACCAAATTGGTGCATAAACTTTCAAAATGTACTCAGTATTCGGAGATTTTTTGCAGGAAATTCTGTTCCCACATACAAGCGAAGTATTCGGTTTGCTATTGTAAGCCATCGTGAATGACAAAATTTTCCTGGTTTTCTCATGAAAAAATCATAAGAGCACTTTCCAACAGAGATTGCATTATGCATTTCTAACAAATATTTTGGGTCCACACTTAAATCGTCCTTAATTTCTAGTAATGGAATGTTATTTTCAATAGGTGAATATTCAATCACTGGAAGTTCATAGCAGTTTTCTAGTTGTTTACCTATTTCTCCTCCAAATTCATTTGGACCTTTAGTTTTTCCATCTAGGAAACAAAATAGGTGACGTAAGGACAGTTCATTTAAATTATTGACTTCAACAACATTCCATGTCACACACAAGTAGTAGAAAGGATTGTTAAATTAGTTACCGTGTCATCTTTGTCCGTTCGTGGTACTTCTGCAAGAGATGCATTGATAAAAACAAAAATACATCCTCAAAAGATAATGCAAAATTTGAAACAATAAAACAATTCAATGTGTCAGTGAAATAAGTAATGGAAACCATGTGTGATTACTATGGACTTTTGAAAAGCATGAATATTTTTTTCAAAATAACGTTTTGCCTTTATAGACATTACATTAATATTTTTCTAAATAAATGTGATTTACTTATTTTAACTAAGCCCCGTCAATTAAAAATTGTTTTTCTTTCATTCCAATGTGTATTATAAGAATATGTTACTGTAAAATTAATATGATGAAAATCTCGAAATTCCACAAAATCAGTTGTTCTGTTATGGCATCTAAAAATTAGAAATACTTAGAATATGCGAGTTTTCTGTCAAAATATCATATTTTGAATATTTTATTTACAGAAAATATACATTATTTTAATATACTATAAAAGAAATTAACAAAAAATACAAATATAATCACTTTTTCATAAAAAATATCCATTTTGAAGCCCTTTGCGGCTCTTAAAAATATTTTAGTAGGGCAAAAAGATTTTATATTCTTAATTTTAGTTTTAAAAGACAACCTTTGAAAACTAGAGCATATTGAAATTCCGAAAAAAAATTTTCGTTCCACCGTGATGTCCGAGTGTCTTTTAAGTGCCTCGTCCGTAAGTGCCTTTATGTGTACTATTTTTATGAAGTAAAACGTATTATATAATCAGTTTAGCAGGTCTCCTGACTAAAAAGAATGTTTAAATTACATATTTTGCTACTTTTTTGTACTACAAGTGTATTCAATTTCAAAATAATTGCGAAATTTGTCAAAAATTTAATAAAAACCAAAAGTTTGCCCTTCTTGCGCTAACTGAAAACATACACCAATTACGCTAATATTTAATTTCCGTCTTTATTTTGTTAAAAGGCAACTTTTGAAAACTAGAGCATATTGAAATTCGAAAAAAAGTTTTTTTCGTTCCACCCTACTGTACAAGGGCATGGTGGCTCAATCATGGTCTGGGGTGTTTTTTCGTGGCACAGTTTGGGATCTTTGGTGCGTGTACCAACCTCCCTCAATGCAATTCGGTACGTAGAGTTGCTGGGTGATCACCTCCATCCGTTTATGCTGTTCTGTTATCCGTACGGTAATGGAGTTTTCCAGCAAGACAACTGTACCTCTCACAAGTCCCGGTTGGCTACTGGCTGGTTGGATGAGCATTCCTCTGACTTCTCTGTCATGAATTGGTCACCTAGAAGCCCAGACTTAAATCCTATTGAGCATCTTTGGGATGTTTTGGAACAAGGCGTGAAAGGCCATCACACAGCACCAAAGAACCTTACTGAATTATGGACAGCTTTAGCCAATATTTGGCAAGCCATTCCCGTGGAACGTTTCCAGAAACTTGTTGAATCTATGCCTCGTCGTGTGGCAGCCGTTATCAAGGCCAGAGGAGGCCCAACTCGTTACTAGGTAGGTATCCCTAATTCAGTGGCACTTCAGTGTATATATATATATATATATATATATATATATATATATATATATATATATACTAGCGGACCCGACAGACGTTGTCCTGTTCAAACGTTGTAATTCTAGCTGAAGTACCCGGCATTGCCCCGAATTTTAAGAATGTTTGTTAACCAAAATCAATTTAAAAACTAAACACAGTATAAGTAACATAGAAAAGATTTAGCCTTTATCATTGGAGCAAAAAATCCTGAAAAGTAAAATATAAAATATATAAATTTATAATAAACCTACAAAAATCCATTAAAAAACTAAACGCAGTATAAATAACATAGAAAAAAAGCATACGAAATGTTATACATATTAATAATATGAAAACCCAATTAAAAATGTATAAATGTATAATAACTCCTCAGATTTCAGCTATATTCGGTATTTCATCATAAAAAAGCTGAAAAAAAATAAAAATAAATAAAAATAATAGTTTTAAAAAATAATAAAATTAAATTTAAATTAAAATTAAAAAAAATAAAATAAAATAATAATTAAAAAAATAATAAAATAAAAGCTGCAATAAAAAAGCCTTAAAAAATGCAGAAATAACAGGTCTAGCAAAATTTACACGACTCTGCATTCGAACCCGGGTCGATAGCATGGTACTTGCGCGACCTTCCGAATACGCCACGATGACACGGTATTCTATTGAGTAAAGTGAAACTTATTCGTTATTCGAAAGTTGTGGGCTGGTGATTATACATGTCAGAGGAGTTTTTAGTCAGAAATAAGTTAGCAGGATAGAAGCTTAGTCTTTAGCTCTTCAATAGACACAAATATATAGGCGAGGGGGATTGCAGTAGCGATTAAAAAAGATCACGTGTCACTTAGCGTGGTTGATTCGAATTTTCCATCGCGTGTCGAGAGTATGAATATGCCGTTGGATCTGATGTATTTTAGAGTATAAAATCTGACTTGAAAGATTATTATTTTCATTTACTATTCTGGTTTAATATATGACTTGAAACTTTTTAATTTTATTTAGTTTTATCTTTTCGCTCGCTGTTTGCTAACTAAACCTAACGTGGAGGGCATTATCCAGAGGGCCGATTCCACAAACTGTAACAGATTCCATTTACCGGACGCACCCCCTTATAAATTGTTGGTTTTTTATTAATTAATTAAAAATATAAAAACATTTTCTATCGGATCAAATTGTGAATCTAAACCATTCTCGATTCAACTTAATTGCACACACAAAATTTCATAAAAATCCGTCCAGTCGTTTAGGAGGAGTTCAGTTACATACACACGGACAGAAGAAATATATATATATATATAAGATATATATATATATATATATATATATATATATATATATATATATATATATATATATATATATATTGGCATTAATTGCATACATTGACCGTTGTATTTAATTTGAAGTGCGGGTTTTCAGCTAGTATTTATATGCATGTGATTAACTTATCATCCAAAATATAAGAATTTTAATTAATTAATATAGAATGCGCATAGATTATTTTGAAAGACATTAGCATTTTTATTTTATTTTTTGAAAAACAGGCATTATTCTGCCAAAAATTCCATTTTGTATATAGAGTTAAAAATTGAAAATTAAAAAAATTAGAATTTCAAGTCCCTTGTCCCCTTAAGGCTACTGTGTACTAACCCTATTGGAGTAGCTCACCTGAATGTTAAGCTATGGAGAAAATGTGTCCAAGGATTGCCGACTTGGATTGAAATATTTTCTTTTTTTTTTTTTAATTGCACTCCGTAATAGAGAAAGAAATTTTGCACCTTTCGGCATTTTTCATTTTTTTTTTGAAAATATATAAAATGAATCCTGTTGCAAGGTGCAGAAAAGTTCAGGCTATCTGAAAATACCATTTTCATTTGATTATCAGCATTTATATACCTGTAAATAGTAGACACATTTTCTCCATAGGTTAACATTGAGGTGAGTGATTCCAATAGGGTTGGTACAAAGTGCCTTAAACCAGGTTCAGAGAATTATCTGTGGGGACTGCAAAACAATCACCAACCAACTTTTTTATTTATTACTATGAAGTAGAAACAGCTTGGTCCCATTGATATGCTTTAAACCAGGGGTGGGCATTAAGTCGATCGCGATCGACCGGTGGACAGCCAAGACATTTTGGAGTGACCGCCTTTACTAAGACCTAAGACGCGCATACTAAAAGAAACATATTTATGGAGACTAAGTATGCAGTCTAAGTCTTCTACTAACTATAACTACGAGAACTAACTTTAGATGAAAATGATTTATTTTTTAATGTATTTTGAATTCTTTGATAATGAATGCATCATTTGATATTATTATATTTGTGGCTATTATCATTATGTTTGTATCTTGCTTTTTGCTTTAAACGCGGTTTTAAAAGAGTAAGTTTTTTTATAGTAGTTATGTAGGTAAGTATATATTCCGTATTTATTATTAAATTATAATACATATTGCAGACCTTTTTTTTTTTTAGCTCACCACACCTACGCCACTGGGTGGACCGCAACACCTTGAAAAAATTAGAAGTAGCCCGTACCCTGGAAAAGTCTGCCCACCCCTTCTTTAAACCTTCTTTTTAAAGAATTTGTTCAGTGAAAATTAACTATATCTGTAAAAAGAAAAAAGGTAAGAAAGTTTGGGAAGAATTAAACTGGAGTGAATTGTATAAAGGTATTTATTGCTCAAGTATATCCAGTTTGGTCCATGAAAGCTAGTTTATAGTAAACAAGATAAAAAGATCCGGTATTTATTTACTCCTTAATCTTTTTCCAGTCGAATTAATTTCAAAAAATTACACAAGTTTTACGAGCAATAAGACTGTCTAAAATGCGTTAACGTGAACAGTAAGAAAAAAAAAAATGAAGTAAAAAGAACGAAAAATTATGGTAACGAAGGAGAAGAACCCGTTTCAATACTTAACTACTGTGTTCTTGGGTTAAAACAAATTTCGGGAATATCCGTGGTTTAGCGAAATAATAAAATTACGTATCATTTGTTCATTCATGCATGATGTTAGTGCATCATGTAAAAAAATTTTACTGAGAATTTTTTTCTCCTTTGCTTGATATATTTCAATGAAGCTTGAAAATGACAAAAGAAAGATCAATCAAGAAGAAAAGCGTTTTCAGTCGACAAAATTTTCATTCATTATTGCATGCAGGAAGCTTGTAATTCTTCAGTCATCATGAGAAACAGATTATTAAGTTATTGCAAGTTTGTTTTGTTCTAAATTGTAACACAAAAATGATAAAGATAGAAAGAATGTAACACAAAAATGATAAAGATAGATTGAGAAGCTTTTAAGGTAAAATAATGCAATAAATCTGATACATGATGAGATAATGAGCGATTTCTGTCTATTTGTAAGTCTGTTGAGATGAACAATTATAGCAGCAGCAGAATCTCGAAGGCTTAAAACAACCATCTTTGTCACGAGACGCTAGTCCTTCAGCAACAACGTGCTGCAGTCCTGCACACCATACATCATAAGGTTTGACATAAGGTTTTCATTGCAGGCCCTGTATCTGAATGACTAATGTCTGACGAACTTGTTTTCAGCCTTTGAGCACTGTAAGACTGGTTAATGCATCTGGGGAAACATCTGAAATATCTGAAATAAGCGCGTGGTTGTCGAGAAGCAGCCCGTAAGGTTAAGTCTCTATGACAGTCGACAAGAAAGACATCGCAAATACAAAGAGCGTGAAAGTCCGTTATACAAAAAACGGGCGTTCAAAAATTAGTGCGCTGTACTTAGAAAATCAGAACATTAACTGCATAAAAATTGAGAGAAAATTTCAACTTCGATTGCGATAAACCAATTTCAACCAAAACTCTGCTGTATGAACTTTACAGAGATAAATATCTCAGTTTTTTTCCCAAGCATCTGATTATTTTAGCTGCTTTTCACAAGCTTTTGATCTCTCCCATCAATCCATATCACTGCGGCCAGTGATAAGGGGGTAAATGTCAGTAGACTATATAACAATTTAGGTATAATTGCCGCAAGGAACAATTTAGGTATAATTGCTTTTTCGGTATAATTGGTATAATTGTCATTTAGAAATAACTCATTATAATTATTACTATCTAGTATGTATTGCAATATGTCTTGTGAGGTATTTACATTCCTTTCATTGAAAATCAATTCATGTGCAAGAATACATCATTTTAGTTCTTGATCATGTTGGGCCCCCTCAATCGCGGGACCCCGGTGCATAGCATCCGCCGCACCCCCCAGATGGCCGGCCCTGCAGTCACAGAGTGCATGCTTCCAGTTTTTGGAAGTATATACTCTTTGACTGACTTTTGTGATTCTAATATCGTCTGAAGGTGCATGGGTTGGGTCAACATATTATATTGGAAAAACAGTTTATGATGTACGTTACCTTTCTGTCGTTCGTGGTAATTTTCCTCCCATGTTGATCCAGTTTCCTCCCGTATGCAGCCAGCTACCATCTTACAGCAAAGTTCTTGTACTCTTCGAGTGAATCAGATCTCCTGTTGGTTTGTGCAATTAGATTATGAGGTGTCGAATAATCTTAATTTTTTGGACAACTGGAGACATTTGGGCATTCTGGAGATAGTTTGACACATCTGCGAGCTCGTAGGCAACGTTTCCCTTTTCCACAGACCAAAGGTCAACTGATCAAGTTTTTGTCGAACTTATTTGTAAATATCCTCCTGACCAGTTACAAGCACTCCCTCCCTCGAAAAATACAGGCTATATTAGATGTACACGTGGTTGACCATTGTTATTTATATTGAGTATCCTTTATCCGTAAAGTCTAGGACCAGAAGTATTTCGTAATTCGGAACATTTTTATATGGATAAAAATAAATATCTTGGGAACGGGATACGAGGTCTATAGCGATTCATTTACACCAAGTGCACATAACCTAAAGATCATTTTAACTGTATTTCTAATAATTATCTATTTGAAATAAAGTTTAGGTAAACCCAGCCATTGTGATGATCAGGTGTTACAACTTTTGCAGGCAGTGTGAAGATTCTAAGGTTGCTTGAAATAACTGTTGTTCGCGTAAGTGAATTTAACGTAAAATAATTTAACTTCGCGTTTTATTGGTAGACAGAATTTTTTTAAACTTACTCTTTCATAAATACTTATGGATAAAAAAATGACACAACATCCGTACAGTAAAATAAATGAGATTGGATGTAGAATCGTGCTCATGACGTCATGTCAGTACAAAAACAAACAAACAAAATTCCGTGTTTTGGAGAACTTCGGATACTCGATTTTCGAATGGCGGATGCCCGTATGCTGTATAAACAAAAAAGTGCACTTCGTTGTCCATTACATGTATTTTATTTATCAGTTAAAGTTCAAAACGTTTACATTTTGTCTGCATGGTTTATATTTTACAGCTCTTTCACTTTTCAGTAGAATTCTTAAAATTTGTAATTAAATGTACTGATAAAATTTAATTTTATTTGCTAAAAGCTTAGTTACTTTTATGCCTATGCATAAGAATACATGAATGCTTCAACAGTTTCAAAATTTAACACAAAAATCATATTTTTGCATTTTTAATCCATTGTAAACTAAAATGCATATTCAATCAAAATGTTATATTAAAACATTATCACATCAGGAGTAATGTTTTTGTATTTTCTGAAGCAGAAGTTACAGAATTTGGAAAAGGGACTGTTCACTAAATTTATTTTATTTTTACTTTTTTAGATTGATTGCATTTCACCTCATGCGGAAAGTCCATGACTTATTGAAGAAAAAATAGAAAAAAAATATTCATTCTATTTTCATTTTTCTTTGAGCTTGGTTATCAAATGAAGGGTGAAATATTTCGTGCCTATTTGATCCGTAGCGAGTTGAAATGCTCCTTTAACTTAATGAAATGGGTCAGTAAAAAATGATGCGGTAATTTTTGGTTGCACATCAGTCGCTATATTTGTTTTTTTCCTATTAAGCAATAGATTTTCTAATTTAGGCAATATTTGACCAAATGTTATTGATCTATGTCAATGAACAACGAATACAACCGCTCAATATTTAAAGAAATTATATATTTCTATTGACGTTAAGTAATTCAGGCATCCTTTTATAACATCTACTCTGCCATATCTTCTATATATATAAAACATTTCCGTAACTGACTGACTGACTGACTGATTGACTGACTGACAGATAACGCACAGACCAAACCGCTGGACCTAAAGGGCTGAAATTTTGCATAGCGATTCTTCTTATAGTGTAGGGGTGCACTAAGAAATATTTTTGAAAAATTCTTCTTAGAATTTTTAAAATTAAATTTTTAATCTGCTTTCGTAACATTCTTTAATGTTTGCATTTAAAATAATAATTTGAGGGTTATAAAATTTATTTCAAAAGAAAGATCATAAAAATTCCTTTAAAATGAAATCTTTTTCGAATCTTTACCTCCATTTTCTGATTTTTGGGGAATTTTTAAAATGCCGATCACGTGGTTTCCTTTCTTTTTGTGATACTCGACAACAAATTAATTTTGCGTCACGTGCATAAGAACGAAATAAATTGACAAAAAAATATTAAAATACGGTAAAAGATAAAATTTAACCACTAGACTAATTGAGATGGAAATTTTTAACGTATGATTACGTTCCTCAATAACGGTCCTTCCGAGAGAAAAAAATTGCCCTGCGTCGCAAGTTATAATTTTGGCAGCGCGCCAAACCCAGTAGCAGTAAACAGTTAAACAAAAAAGTACCAAAAAGTATAAAAAAAAAGGTAAGCAAACGATAAGTAATTCTACTTTAATTACCCGTGGTAGTTTCGTTAAAAGAGGCTGCCTGAAATATTTTTTAAGAATTTAATTCAAATTAATAAGTTTTATGCATATTAAACATACAAACTAATTGCATACATTGACCATTGTATTTATTATATATATATATATATATATATATATATATATATATATATATTGTTTTTTTATGGCATTATTGCATACATTGACCGTTGTATTTAATTTGAATGTACTCCGTAGCGAAGCATGGGTATTCAGCTAGTATTCTCACATTTATCTTTGTTTTCTTCCCCCGATGTACAACAGTGGAATCACAACAGGCTTAAGTTTATTTTTATTTTTACTTCGTGATTTGTTTCAAACTCTATCGATAATTTAATCTTTTTCTGAACATTTATTTTAATCATGCTGCTGTGTCTAGCGCCATTCGCTGCCGTAGAATTTTAACCATGTATTTTAGCGACGAAGAAAGTGAAGCTTTAGGAATTTCAGATTCAATCGGTAAATTTCCGAAATCAGTACATTTTTACAATTTAATTTAATTTTTATTTAGCGAATATCCTTTTTAACAGAAACTTTCAGATGGGACTCTGTCGTATAGTTAAAAATAACTGTAAAGAAATGATTGGAACAACTAAATTCTCTCACTGTGTAACAACACAGAACATACGAGATTTAAATCTCATCGGTGAGAACACTATCTAGCTTTTAGACGAAATATCGCTAAAACGTTTTTTTCTCCGTTTCATTCATCCCAGGAAGGTTTTTATCTACTATCTGTTTGATAATGATCTACGCGGCACGTGTCACGTACATTTTAAGAGAACAACGGAAGTTTAGCATACATTTTTGGATTTGCATTGCCGGGAGAAAATATTGTTAAATCAATGAAAAGGAAAAGATTTTCGTCTTTGCAACAAATTTTTTTTTGCTTAATATAGCATCATTCAAAATTTCATTTAAAATTTGTTTCAGAGATAATTGCTCTGATTTTAAACATTTTATCTCGACCTTTAAAGTGTGTGATGACGAAAGTTTACAACTTTGCTGACTGCTTTAACAGCATAACTAGGGGTACGTAAATTTCGCACAAAAAAAAAAGATTACAATTTATAAAATTTTGCATTTATTATTTTTTATTATTTTTAATTTTGCAATCAATCAATATATATATATATATATATATATATATATATACGAGGGTTATGTTTTTTTCAAGGTCCGATAGGTCGCTAAATGAAAATCACAGTCAGAATCAAGAAAATTTTATATGGAACAATGTGATACAACATTAAGCTACTTTTCGACGTAATCGCCGTTCCGATTCATACATTTGTCGTAGCGTGGTACCAATTTTCCAATACCTTCATCATAGAAAGCAGCCGCCTGTGTTTTCAGCCAATTCTGTACGCTGGTCTGCAGCTCGTTGTCTGTGGCGAATTTTTGTCCTCCTATCCAGCGTTTCATGTGGGCAAAGAGATGAAAATCTGAGCCAGAAAAGTCAGGACTGTGGGTGATCAAAAACTTCCCATCCAAAGCGCTCCAGGAAGATCTTTGTTGCAACTGCAGTGTGCGGCCTCGCATTGTCATGAAGAAGGACAATGCCTGACGACATTCCTCTTCTCTTGTTTTAAATTGCCCTTCGAAGACGTTGAAGAGTCTTGCTGTACGGAGCTGCATTGATGGTTGTGCCACGTGGCATGAATTCCACCAAGAAAACACATTTACGGTCCCAAAACACTGTAGCCATACACTTTTTGGTGGAGAACGTGCGCTTGAACTTCACTGGTTTACGACTCGAGGAGTGTGAATGCATCCACTGTTTGGATTGCTCTTTCGTTTCTTCAGTTTCGTAATGGACCCATGTCTCATCTCCTGTGACAATTTTGTCCAAAAACTCATCTCCGTCGTGATGGTAGCGCTGGAGGAAGGTTAATGTGGCACCCATTCGCTGAGTTTTGTGATGGTCAGGCAGCATCTTGGGAACCTGCCTCGCGCAGAGTTTGCGGTACTCGAGTCTTTCACTCACAATGCTATAGAGAGCTGACCGTGAAATTTCCGGAAACGAATCACTCAACCCAGAAATTGTCAACCGACGATTTCCGCGAATCGCCTGATCCACGCGCTGAACAAGATCATCGGTTGACATTGGCTTCCTTCCCTGGCCGCCTGCATCATGAACATCTGTGCGTCCAGCATCAAAGTTACTGCACCATTTCCGGACTTTGCTGTCAGACATGAACGTTTCTCCGTACACTTTACTCATTCGTGTATGAATTTCAGCTGCATTGCTTCCTTCAGCATGCAGAAATCGAATGATTGAAAGCAACTCACATTTGGCGGGAGACTCTATTTTTCGAAGCATGTTTATGTGCTCCCTACGTACTCAGAAATGACAACCGCGAAATCGGCGCGTTCCCCTGGCCAACTATAGACACAGCGCAAGACGTCTGCGCACAGACCTAGCGGATTTTACCCGAAGCTTTCCTTTAGCGACCCATCGGACCTTGAAAAAAAATAGCCCTCGTATATATGTATATATATATATATATATATATATATATATATATATATATATATATATATATGTATGTATATATATATATATATGTGTATATATATATATATATACTATATATATATAATATTCAAAATTTTTGCATTTATTAAAAAAATTCCCAATTTTACTTACTTGGTTACGTAACTATCAAAGTTCTTACTTAAAAGCTCACATTGTATAGTCTCTACATTCTCTTCCTTATGTCTTTAGCAATAAGTAATAAGCAATTTTCGAGAGTGAGATCTCAGTCAGTTAAAGACCGTGGATGGTCTTAGATAAGCAATTATGTTAATAAATTTATTGCTATTATTATCTAATTTCACTTAAAAAGCCGTTTATCACCGAGTTTTCGTCGAAAAGTAGTAAAAAAAAATAATTTTCGCATTTACTCGCTCATATCGGAAATTTTCGCATTTAATCGCATCTATTTCGTAAATACGAAAATTACGTATCCCTAAGCATAGCATATTTTTTCTTCTTTAAACATGTATGAAAGGTATTTTAACTCTTTCGTGTCATTTTTTAAACATGATTCTGTCAAATAAAGCAAAATTTCTGGCTAAGCAATTTGACATTTGATATTTACTATTTTTATAGTGTTCTAATTTTTTTCTTCTCTCCGATAACAAGTTAGTACTTATTGGGCTGTAGTATATGTAAGTCCCGAAAAGAATATTGTATCTCCAACATTAAATAAGTAAGCGTTCCTTCACAAATAGGCAAGATAAATTACTTTATTAAACCCAAATATAATTGAAATAACGCAACAATTTCTTTAAAAATAAAAACGAATTCACCGTGAATAATTCTTTAAGTAAAATTATTCTTTCATTTTACACACGTCTTTTTTTTTCTTTCTTTATCTGAATAAACCGTGAAACGTTATGCTAATTTTACAAAATTTTTTGTGTGTATGGGAATAATATTTTGTTGTAAAGGAAACATAATATCTTTCATCGTATAATAAAAATTATTTTAAGTGAAAATTGCTTTTGAGAAACTTTTTCTTTTATTTATTTTTTTTTCTTTCGCATTTTAGCTTCAGATGGGTGTAGCGGCGATAACTTTTTATTTTGCTGCCTGAAGTTCTAACTGTCCGAACTACATATGCTACAACAGATTGCCTTTGAGATAAAAGCTGAGCTTAGTTTAAAAATGGTAATTAAATGTTCAATACTAAAACTTTACATACAAGTATTTCAGGGTGAAAATTATTTCTGAAAAAGGAATTTTTAAGAATACTTCAATTTTTGTCTCTTACTTTTTCCACATAATAGATAACTTAATACTAAATGCGAGAAAAAAGATTTAATTACCTCTATTCTCCTGAACATTGGTTTTATCTGAAATTGTACAAATACATATCACTCTTTATTTAAAGCAGTTATGAAAAGGATTTAGGGATTGGATAATATTATCACAGAAAGCTTGCTCTGGGTATTTCTGCGCGAATAGAAGATGGACTCTCTTTATATTACAAATAAACAGCAGAACCGACTGAATTTTGACCTCAACTTGAAAATCTATAAATTAATTTTTCAACACAGGATAGTCTAATATTTCAGAAAACAAAAACAAAAAAACCCAGAAAAAAACAGCTTCTGTTAATGTACAGCTTCAAAAATAACCCCATTTTGTGTGCATCTAAACCGATCTAATTATTCTTTAAAGGAATTTACTTTGTTATTGTGAAGAATGTTGTATCAAGACTTCATAAACTTTCACTTTGCGGTAATAAATGTTCTTTATCAGATAAAATTCACTAGTTATAATTTGAGTTTAATTATAGCTGAATAAAAGCAAGTTTAAAAAATTTCAGGTAGTCTCTTCTAACGAAACTACCACGGTTTATTAACGTAGGATTACTCATCGTTGCTTACCACTTTGGTATGTATATATATATATATATATATATATATATATATATATATATATATATACAAGGTGCGCCCATAAAGTAACCGGACAATTTTTTATAAATAAGAAAAATATTACTCACCTTCAAATAAATTTATCTCCTTCAAAATAATCACGAAAGGAGTCTATACAATTTTCCAACGTTTCTTCAAGTCATCGAAGCACTGTTTATAGGCTTTGGAAATCACCGTTCGCAAAATACGCGTAACGTTTGATTTAATACCCGAGACGTTTTCAAATCTTTGTCCTTTCATGGATTTTGCATTTTTTGATTACAAAGGACTTATTCACCGCGAATTTGATCCTGAAAATCAAACAATTAATCAGTATTTTTACAAGAAGGTGCTTTTTCGATTAAGAAACAGGATAAGGCGAGTTAGGAAGGAACTGTTTGATTTTGGGCAATGGTTTCTTTTACACGATAATGCTAGGCCCCATACAGCAATTTCTGTACAACAATATCTTGCTAAGCATTCAATTTATTTGTTTTGTTTA
This sequence comes from Dolomedes plantarius, assembly GCA_907164885.2. Classification (NCBI taxonomy): domain Eukaryota; kingdom Metazoa; phylum Arthropoda; class Arachnida; order Araneae; family Dolomedidae; genus Dolomedes; species Dolomedes plantarius. The sequence continues at coordinate 33,199,016 of OU015501.1, forward strand.
ATTTTTACTTTATATACACTCAAGAGCCAAAACATTATGACCACCTGTCAATAACGAGTTGGCCCACCTTTGGCGCGCAACACAGCTTCAACCCGCCTTGGCATGGATGCCACAAGTCCTTGGTAGATGGCCGGAGACAGATTGTACCAGATGTTTAAGCAACGGTCACGCAAATCCGAGATATTGCGAATTGGTGGTCTTTGAACTCTGAGCTGCCGTCCCATGACATCCCAAATGTGTTCTATCGGATTGAGATCCGGTGAGTTAGGCGGCCAGGACATTAACTGGAATTCAGCATCATGTTCCTGGAACCACTCCAACACAATTTTAGCCTTGTGACACGGGGCGTTGTCCTGTTGGAACATTCCATTGCCAGCTGGAAACACAGAGGCCATGTAAGGGTGCAACTGGTCCACAATGATGTTCAAATACCTTGTAGCATTCATGGTCTGCTCTACCACAACCACGGGTCCCAGAGACGCCCAAGAGAACGTCCCCCAAAGCATAATACCGCCATCACCGGCCTGTGTATGACCTACTGTACATTGAGGGAGCAACAGTTCACCTGGAAGACGGCGTATCCTGACACGGCCATCGGCGTGATGAATGACAACCCGTGATTCATCTGACCAGGCAACTCTCTCCCACTGATCCATGGACCAGTCGCGATGATCCCGGGCCCAGCGTAGGCGCAATTGGCGATGACGCTTGGTCAGCAAAGGCACACGAGTGGGACGTTTGCTGCGTAGCCCCATATCCAACAGTGTCCGCTGAACAGTGTGCTGCGATACTATTCTACTTGGCCCTGCATTGTATTGGGCTGTCAGCTGAGCCACTGTCTGACTCCGGTTTTGCTTCACCATGCGAGACAGTCTCCGACAACCTTTTTCTTTGATAGCGTGTGGACGTCCAACACCATGTCGTCTACTGCTGGTTTCACCGTCATTCATCCACTTTGCATAAGTACTAACAGCTGTAGGTCGCGAACAACCCACGAGTCGTGCAGTTTCGGAAATACTTGTTCCGAGCCTTCGAGCCATTACAATCTGCCCTCTATCAAAGTCGCTTAGATCCGCAGCCTTTCCCATCACACACAGAAGTAGGTGAAAGAATGATTCTTCAGACTCTCCAGCAGCAGTTAAATACCACTTCCACCTGATCACGTGCCTTCCACGTCATCCAGGCGAATTCATTGCAAAATGTAGGGGTGGTCATAATGTTTTGGCTCTTGAGTGTATATATATATATGTAGCATACTGGCCCGGCGCCGTGGAATGATGACCGGAACCGGCATGCCACAGAAGGGGAAGTCTTAGTCGTGTGGCCAAAAAACAACTGCTTTCACAACGGCAAAAATACTATTTATTTGACATTCTGCTACAACGATGACAGCGGTTTATCAGGCAACAGAGTCACGCCAAAATCCGCTCTTGGAAGCATGTTTGAGTTTTTATAGACTTTACGAGCCCTTGTCACATGACCTATTAGTTCTGCATTCATTGGCTAAACCCAGGAATCTGGGACAAAGGTCATATGTTTTCTTATATGTTTCGCGCGAGAGATTGAGGATTTTAAGGGACGATATATTGATTGCCTACTTTAGTTTTTAGGAAACTTACAATTCCTTTGTTCTTAAAACGAAAACGAAATTAACTTTACGCCCAGGGGAATTTAAAAGAATTTAGAAATTAGTTAAGGTTTTTGGGTTTTGTGTTTTATATATATATATATATATATATATATATATAAAAATAAATAAATATATATATATATATATATATATATATATATACATATATATATATATATATATATATATATATATATATATATATATATATATATATATATATATATATATACATATATGTATATATATATATATATATACATATATATATATATATATATATATATATATATATATATATATATATATATATATATATATATATATATATATATATATATATATATATATATATATATATATATATATATACATATACATATACATATATACACTGCTGGCCACTGTAAATGCAACACCCTGAGGAAACATGCAAATAACATGAAATTTACAACATGCATTAGCGGAGGCGAGATATGCAAATGATTAGAATTTCAGCGCAGACGCACATCACGCGCGCCTGTGGCGCCACTTCAAAGCGCTATTTAAGGCTTGGAGATTTCGACGATTTCAAGTTCGGCAAAAGTGTTTTTCTTGTGGTTTTTTCAAAAAAACGATCAATTATGCCTCGTCGAAAACAGCGATCATCTTTTGATCAAGTATCCGAGTTCGACAGAGGAAGGATAGTGGCCTACCGAGATTGTGGATTATCTTTCAGGGAAATCGGTAGTCGTGTTGGACGAAACCAAACAACTGCAATGAGGATATGTGATCGTTGGATGCAGGAGGGTACGACGGACCGGCGTGTTCGATCGCATCCACCTCAGCGCACCACTTCACGTGATGACAGGCAAATTGTGCGCATGGCAGTGCAACACCTCCTATAGAAGAAAGCCTTCGCACAGGTTGCCACTTTAAAGCGTGACGTAGTCAGGGTAGTCCGACGCGGACTTCGACGTTCTCTCGTAGCGGGTGCCGTTTAACAGAAGTTATCTCTGAGAGTTGTCAATTTATGATGTTGGCGATGTTTTACGCACTTGTGATTCGTCAATTTTCATTTTGTCGCGTCTTTCTGGCGTACAAGAAGGATAACAGCACAGCCATTTTTCTTCCTTCGGACATGTGCTATAGATTCTATAGATAGAAGAACGTTTATAGTATAGAAGAACCAAGAATAAGTGATTAAAAAATGTCTTTTAGATGCTCAGTTGTAAATTGCAAAGGCAACTACAAAACTGGACCCAAGGTATCTGTGTTTAAATTTCCAACTGATCCAAAAATAAGGAAAAAATGGATTACAGCGATCTCAAGAAAAGATTTCATAGTTAGCTCCAGTTCAAGGGTAAGTAGCATTGCTTATTGTTTAGAAATTTGTGATTAAACTAATTGCAGTTATTTAAAATAATTTATTGTTTTTAATTTTCAACGTTTCTAATTTAATTCATATATTGATGTTAAAGAATGGGTAGGATTAACTGAGTTGATCTTAAATTCAAATGTCTTGCCTACAGTTATTAAAGGATATAAAAGTAAAATTAATGTAATTAAATGTTATAAAAATCCCAGCAAGTTCATTCTAACACTTTTTAATTTAGATATACGTTTATGCAAATTCTTTTGTATTTAATTGAACTATGTTATTTTGTTTTGTAGTAAAGTAAATATCTTTTTGTTTGTATATAGGTTTGCGAACGTCACTTCCCAAAAGAGGCAGTTATCCGGGAAATAGAAGTAATGGATTCTTCATCTGGTATTATCAAAAAGATGCCTCTTTCCTTCCCAAAATTGAAAGATGGAGTGACGCCTTCAATATTTGAGGGATATCCCAGCTACATGAATGCACCAAAAGCTTCCAGACCAAGTCCTGCAGAAAAAATTGCAGCTATTGATCAACAAAACGTCAGCTTGGCTATACAGCAAAGTCTAAAGGACTGGGAAAAGCATCAAAAGGCAACGTTCTATTCTACAATACATGAACTTAAAGATTTATTGGTACATTTCACTGATATAATTTCTTCATGGACGATAAAGTATGTAGAAGACAAAGTTTATTTTTATCAGTTAAATTTCTCACCTGCACCATGTATTTTAAAATCTATACTTATTGATAATAATCTAAATATTGTGGCATTTGTTAAGAATTGTAAGATTTCAAAATTTAATAATTATAAATTTCCTTGCAAAACAAATAATATAAATGATTTGTTAAGCATTTTAAAAGAATTTGGATTAAATGAAAACAGTAATAAGTGTGATGCTGAGACTGTATTAAATATGGTGTGTCTTCAAATTTTCAATGACCATGTTGTTGAAGGGTTGAAAGTGCTTTCTACACATACTGATGAACCTTTTTGTTTGGAAACATCTGAATATATTGCAATCATTATTAAATGGTGGAAAATAATGAATGTGAAAAGTAAGTTTAAAGGGGGTCATAAACGAGAATGATTGATGAATTGTATTGTGAGCCTTTGTCATCTAATGCATCCGATGAAAAGGTTATGTACCTACAAAAATTCTTAGTTTGGCTTGATACTTGTAATTCTCTTAAATATACTTCTGGCTTTTTAACTAAAGAAACACATACAGCACTTTCTCACACTACACATGCTGTACTTGAAATGCGATCATATTGTTGCAATGAATTGGGGATGGCGTATTTCTTAACAGGAAAAATTCAAACCGACATTATTGAAAATAGGTTTGGAAAGTTTCGCCAATTGTCTGGGTCGCAATACAACATCTCGTTGAGACAGGTTTTTGAAAATGAATCAAAGCTTAGACTTCAAACCCTAGCCCCTTTGATATCCTCAAAGTATGGTAAATTAAATTTTTCTTTCTTTGACATCAAAGAAAATGAGCAATTACTAAAAGTTGATGTTTCATGTTTTAAAGACATTACAGTTTCTGAGGAAGATTTTGTTACCTTAGTTACTGTATTGCCTTTACTAACTTACATTGCTGGCTATTGTTGCCATTCTGTTATAAAGGCAAAAAAATGTGTTAACTGCAAAAAAATGTTGACTCTTGACAATATTGATGATTGTTTCGATATTGTTGATAACAACGAAAACAGTTATATTCTTAGTACGGATAAGGGGGGATTATGTTATCCAAAACCTGAAGTTTTAGATGTTGTTATGTATGTTTACTGTAGAAGTGAAAATAGTGTAATTCCCCACGGTGTGTGGACAATAAAGAATGTATCATAAAGGATGCAGAGGCAGGGGCAAATACAGGATTGTAAAACAATAAAAAAATAGAAGAATAGCTGTCGGTGTGGCCAGTGATAGCGATCTGAAGTTTATATTTTACAAGATGGATGGTCGCTATTTTATGGCCCACAGTAAAAACGTCAGAGGAGAAGAATCAAAGTTGTTTTACAAAATAAACGTATGTGGGGGGAGGTACTATATAGCCTATGGACAGAGGCGGCAGAGGCGGTATAATAAAGGACCAATTAGGGATAGGAACCACTGAAGGAGAAACAGCCCACTGCCCAATGAAAGTGAGGGGCGTGCTAGAATGGCCCCCTGAAAACGGACAACAGCTTCGCTAAGGACGAGAGGAATCAAAAAAAAAAAGGGAGACGGTCTTCAGATTGGGTTCCTGAGAGTTAGATGTCGGAGGCTCTCGTCTGCCATATAGCCGTGGAGAAGTGCCAATATACTGCCAACGTTTTCATACACTGGAGATGATACTGGGTCCCGGTCGCCGATGCTACGATCATCGTTGCATACATCCGTTATAGTAAGTGCCTCCCCGTTAGATTCTAAAAATCATATTTGACTCTATAGTTTGCCTCTGCTTCTGGGTATTGTACGTCAAAATTATTAATATAAAACTGATTGTAATACTATAGTTCTGACATGTAAATTGAAATTTGGGTTGTCTAATAAACGTATGTGTAAGGTCAATGCGTTGTATTCCTTGCGTATTCCAACCCTTGCATGCATCTATTGCTTCTAGGTGATAAACTCCTACATTTACATTATCATACAAAAATTAATTTCAGACAAGTATGAAATGATGTTTTTGAATTGTAAGGATCAACGATTAATTTCTTCTAATTTGACATTAAAAATAATAAAAGAAAAGGAAATTATTGCATCCCAAACCATTGCAAAGTACATAAAATTAACAACATAGTAGAAACAATTGTAAAGCATGCTTCAAACACATTTTTAAACAGTTATTGTAGGAAACAAAATGAGAATCTGTTAAAGGATAAACAATTATTAAAGCAAAAAAATGCTAAAAATAAAAAAAGAAAACTGCAAACATTACAGTGACTTAAAATCCATTGTTTTATGTATCTGTATAAATTTTAATAAAATAAATTTGTTTTACTTATGTGGTGTTTTATTATAGAATACAAATTAAAATAGTTACAGAAATGAAAAACAGCCAATAATATTTAAACTAATGCAATTCAATCAATTGCAATTTTTTAATTTATTTTATATATGAATTAAAATTTGTTTTTATTTAGAATAATTTTATTAGGTATAAAAATCAAAGCAATAGTTGGAACATAAAAAAACACTATGCAAGAAAAACATGTATGAAATTTCATTCATAAAGATTATAGGTCTGGTCTTTAACTTTTTTAATATCATTAAAGATATCAACTAGTTTTTCCAAATGCCTTTCTATTCACTTATTAATGTAGCTTCCTAGGGCATAAAAGATTAAACCCGTAACACTAAAGACGGAGTCAAGGATCGGACTACCCAACTGACGTCACGATTTTGAGTGCGGAGGCTTTCTTCTATAGGAGGTGTTGGGCAGTGACGGATCGCTCAGTCACATCACGAACCATAGCACAGCACATGCAGTCTGTAACGCATCATCCAGTGTCTGCGCGTACCATTCGCGCCGTTTACAGCAGAGTGGTCTGTCCGCAAGACGTCCATTGCTTTGTCTACCCTTGACGCAGAACCACAGACGTCTCCGCCGCCAATGGTGCGATGACAGAAGGATGTGGACGGCAGAATGGAATGAAATTGTCTTTACTGACGAGTCACGCTTCTGTCTGCAACATCACGATGGTCGCATTCGAGTCTGGAGACACCGTGAAGAGAGGATGCTGAACAGCTGCGTTATGCACCGCCACACTGGTCCTGCACCGGGTATTATGGTATGGGGCGGTATTGGATATCACTCTCGCACACCTCTAGTACGCATTGCCGGTACTTTAAACAGCCAGCGCTACATCTCCGAGGTGTTGGAGACAGATGTCCTTCCTTACCTTCAGGGCTTGCCCACAGCCATATTTCAACAGGATAATGCGCGACCACACGTGGCACGCATTGTCCAACGGTTCTTCGTCAATCGCCAGATTGAATTGCTTCCCTGGCTCTCCGGATATTTCGCCGATAGAAAACATGTGGTCCATGGTTGCTCTACGATTGACCCAGATTCCATCCCCAGCTGCTACAGCAGATCAACTTTGGAAACGTGTGGAAGCTGCTTGGTCTTCTGTACACCAAGAACTCATCCAAAGTCTCTTTGAATCAATGCCGAGGCGTGTGGCAGCGGTGATCTCCAACAATGGCTGCTACTCTGGCTACTGATTTTGGCAGGAATCACACTTCACAGAAGTCTATAAATTTAATCATTTGATACTTGGTCAACATGTTATCTACAAAATAAATTTTGTTATGATATCTCTTGTCTTTCTTGGTGTTGCAATTTGGGTGGCCAGCAGTGTATATATACATATACATATACACACACACACACACACACACACACACACACATATATATATATATATACCGGGTGGCCATAATTAAACTGACAGTGCTCACAGTGTTCTGTAGCGCGATCTATTTGCGAGAATGACGCCAAATTTTGTAGGAAGATTAAACAAGACGGGGGACGAAGGATTCCGCGAAAAAATAAATTAGTTTCAAAAGTCACCGCTAGGGGAATATTTGGCGCTGTGTAATAGAAAATAGAGTGTTAACAAATGCAAATTAATACGGAATAAAATTACCTTTTATTATGCACATTTTCTTATTTAGTTCAAGTGCAATATGGCAACACTTTTAAAAAAGCGTAAATTCTACATAAACACCGATAAAGTCTCGTGATCTGCAATATCACGTACGCTGAGCAGAAGAAGAAGTTCTTTATTCAAATTTCACGTTACATCCATTGGCACAGTGCCAGCTGCTTGGGTTTTAAAAGGCAATGTGTTACGTTTCGAATCAATCGGATTGAAAGTTTATGTTCAATGTCTCCTTCTTTAGTCGAGCGTGCGTTACCGGTCAAATTCTTTTACCTCAACCAGTCCAACGCGTCAGCCGCTCTTCGTGCTTTTAGAACGCACAAAAAATGCGTAAAGGTAACGGTCCTGTGTCAGTTAATGGGCTAAAAGCAATGGTTGCGACGTTTGAGAAAACAGGTTCTCTGAAGGTTCAGTCAGGCAGAGGACGAAAACCTGTACCACAGGATACAACCGAAGCAGTTGCCACGGCGATTGTCGACAGAGGACCAGACAATATTGCTGCCACCTCTAGCGCTCGTGGATTAGCTCCGAATGTGGATATGCCTTACAGTACGGTATGGAAAATCTTACGAAAGATTATCAACTTCTATCCGTACAAGATCAGCCGTGTACAGGAGTTACTGTACCCTGACCATGATAAGCGATTGACTTTTGCTCTCACCTTTCTTGCCAGAATGGAGGTGGATGATGCTTGGCCGTGGAAAATCTTATGGGGAGACGAGGCCCACTTTTGCCTGCATGGAACTGTGAATACCCAGAACTGCCGAATTTGGGATGACAAATCACCACATGCAGTCACAGAAATTCCCTTACATTCACCAAATGTAACTGTTTGGTGTGGGTTCACAGCGGAATTTATCGTAGGTCCATTCTTCCATGAGAACATTACCCCGACAGGACCGGAAACCTGTTCTGTTACCGGAGAGAAATATCGCCACATGTTGAACAGCTTTGTCATTCCGGCACTTCAGCAAAGACAATGCCTGGGGGAAATCATTTTCATGCAAGATTATAGATGCAAGATAGAATTTTATTCCGTATTAATTTGCATTTGTTAACACTCTATTTTCTATTACACAGCACCAAATATTCCCCTAGCGGTGACTTTTGGAACTAATTTATTTTTTCGCGGAATCCTTCGTCCCCCGTCTTGTTTAATCTTCCTACAAAATGTGGCGTCATTCTCGCAAATAGATCGCGCTACAGAACACTGTGAGCACTGTCAGTTTAATAATGGCCACCCGGTATATATATATATATATATATATATATATATATATATATATATATATATATATATATATATATATATATATATATCAGTGTTAGATTTCTAGAAATAGAGATGCCGGAACGGTAACCTTCCGGTGTTTGTGTGTGTGTGTGGGGGGGGGGGGGGTTATTCCAAATTATTGATAAAGAGAGGTACCTAAAGAGAAGTACCGGAACGCCGTTTCGGCGCGTTCCGCCTCAAATCTAGCCCTGTTTATATATATATACATATATATACAGTTGGACCTCCATATATCGAAGTCGACGGTTCCCAACAAAAATTCGATATATAGAAATTTTGATATATAGAAACGGTTATGCTTAAATTATTGGTGATACATTGCATTGCAAGAAAAATGTGCATTTTCTTCTGATATACGAAATCACTTTCATATCAACAAATTTAAACATGAATCACATTGCTACAAATTACGTACATTCATAAATAAAAATTATTATCGATTAAAAAAATATCAATAAATTATACTAGATTTAATTATCAAACAGAATTTACATATCTTTAAATACAAACGCAATTGATTTACATTTTTGTAAAAAACTTTCGAATATCTTGTTGCACAATAAATTTAGAAGAAAATTCATCACAAAAGTGTTCGCACTTATTAAGTCCACTAAATACAGCCTCCGGGACATTTTCCGCGAATTGAAGACCACGATGGATTACATCAAATGCTGCCCGCATTTCTTTTTTCGAAGGATTAACGATTTCTGCTTCATCTTCTTGGATGTCAGTTTGTTCTTCCTGAAGCTAGTTTACGATGTCGTCATCTGTGGGGTAATCGGAAACAATGATGCCTTCATCATCGTCTAAAAAATCTCTAAGGGAAGTTTCATCTTTGATAAGACATCACTTTTGTAACTGTTCCCAACATTGTTCGATTTGTG
>OU015501.1:33213839-33248839 GCA_907164885.2 Dolomedes plantarius
ATTTGTACCGGAAAATTTCGATTTGAAGAAATTCTATTTTTTTTTGTGTATGTACCCATGGAATGAGTGGATACAAAAATAAAAATAATTAATCAGCATCTTAGAAATGCAATCAAAAACTTCTGTGATTGCGCCTGCCTTCTATATGTCAGACATTACCTACGACCTCATTTCGAAAAGCCACACATTTTTTTTATACGTTTGTAAAAATTCTTAAAAGGATCTTTCTTCAACTATTAAAGACATGGAGAAAAAAAATTAAACCCCTCATTACTCGGCTATATAATTGCCCGACAGAGAATTTTTTTTTTACCCATCTACTTTAAAAGAGAATGCACGGATATAAAACGAAACTATAATGTAAAATACTTTTGAGGGAAATGAAACTATCCATTTACCGTACAAACACTAGTATTTGGAAAACTACATAGCGTGAAATTCTGAGATACACACATCGCTTGATATGACATCAAAGAGTTTCTCATTACAACTGTTAGCAAAAGGAGTATTTAGCCAAAAGATTGGATTCCCTAAATATGAACAATACTCCCGGATTTCACTTAAAAATTAATTGCCTCAGATCGCTGCATCCCTACTCCCTTGCATGCAAGTGATAACTTGTTTTTTAAAGTTTTCTGAAATTTTTTTAAAAATTCAGCAGGAAGCAAAAAATTGATTAGTTTTTTATGCTGGTTAAGAACTTGACATTTTTTATTTATTCCGCTCTTTTGAAGAGGTTTATATTATTTTACCTTAGAGTATTGGCATCACTCGTGTTCATTGTAGTCTTCATTGAAGTTATATTAAACCTTGTTTAGACGGATTTAGATTCAGTGACTGAGTTCAAATCAGCAAGATTCAAATTACCGGGATATTTCTACCAGTCAAACAACGCTCGAGTGTTGCGGGAAACGGTCCTTAGGTTTGGAATACAGACGTAATAGTGGGTGCCCGACCGTTTGAAAGGCTCGGATCAGCCCAATAGTTAAAAGCATAATATAAATTCAGCATCATGAAAAAATAAAATTAAATAATAAATTATTATCGAAAAATTTAGGAAAAGCACGATTATGTCGTCAACCACAGATAAAGGAAGATGAACTAAAAATGGAATTAAGAAAATGAGAGTTCCTTACATCTCAGTTTTCTTATGACTGAATTCATGAGGATTGAAATTCCAAATTCTGATGAATCAGTTACTACGAGTTTGCAAGCTTTCAAAAAGTAAGTGATTTATTTCAAACTCTATCGATATTTTAACCCTTTTCAGCGCATTTTATTCTCATCATTAGGGGTACGTAAATTTCGCATAAAAAATATCGAAATTTCGCAAAAAAATTACAATATATAAAATTTCGCATTTATTCACAAATAATAATAATAATATAATTTTATATATATATATATATATAGTATATATAAATCTGTGGCATTATGGCAGATGTTGATATGTCATTTTTTCATGTTTTCGGCAAATTAAAAAAGTAACTTTTGTTGTGAAATATAAAATCGCTCCGTTAAGTTTTTCAATCCAAATATTCTTTAGTTATTACTCATATTCAACCTCAAGCATATGGCTGGTCTTCAATGAAAATTTTCAATTAGGGACTAAAATACTCAATTAGGGACCAAGTATTACCTCTTTTATACACAAGTGATATATATATATATATACACTGAAGTGCCACTGAATTAGGGATAGCAAAGCCTATGCAAATTGTGTAGTGCTGCGCATCATGTATGCACAAGTGAGGGCGCTGTGGCAACTGCATATATAGCGCGTACTGTGGTTGTTCTGAATTAGTTGTTGGAATTGCCAGTATGGGTAAACTGCCTGAATTAGACGCCTTCGATCGCGGACAAATCATAGGTGCGCGACGCATGGGCCATTCAATTTCCGAAATCGTCCGACGGCTAGGATTTTCAAGGTCGACAGTGTCAAGAGTATACCAAGAATACATGGATGGCGGAAAAAAAAAACTAGCGATCGGGCAAACTGCAAAGGACAATTAGCCTTGACAGTGCGTGGTGAGAGACGTCTCAGGCGTATTGTACGTAGCCAGCGAAGCCAAACATTAGCTCAAATTACCACCCAGTTTAATGACGGAACCAGTCGTACAGTCAGTAAACGGACTGTGCAACGCTCGATTCACCGTATGGGTTTCGGGAGCCGTCGACCTACGAGAGTACCATTGCTCTATACTCGCCATCGGGCTGCACGTCTTGCCTGGGCAAGAGTGCACAGAGACTGGAGTGTAGAGGACTGGAAACGAGTAGCATGGAGTGATGAGTCTCGATTCCGACTACTTAACGCCGACGGGAGGCTGAGAATATGGCGTCAAGCTCATGAAGCCATGGATCCTGCATGCCTGGCTGGAACTGTACAAGGGCATGGTGGCTCAATCATGGTCTGGGGTGTTTTTTCGTGGCACAGTTTGGGATCTTTGGTGCGTGTACCAACCTCCCTCAATGCAATTCGGTACGTAGAGTTGCTGGGTGATCACCTGCATCCGTTTATGCTGTTCTGTTATCCGCACGGTAATGGAGTTTTCCAGCAAGACAACTGTACCTCTCACAAGTCCCGGTTGGTTACTGGATGGTTGGATGAGCATTCCTCTGACTTCTCTGTCATTAATTGGCCACCTAGAAGCCCAGACTTAAATCCTATTGAGCATCTTTGGGATGTTTTGGAACAAGGCGTGAAAGGCCATCACACATCACCAAAGAACCTTACTGAATTATGGACAGCTTTAGCCAATATTTGGCAAGCCATTCCCGTGGAACGTTTCCAGAAACTTGTTGAATCTATGCCTCGTCGTGTGGCAGCCGTTATCAAGGCCAGAGGAGGCCCAACTCGTTACTAGGTAGGTATCTCGAATTCAGTGGCGCTTCAGTGTATATATATATATATATATATATATATATATATATATATATATATATATATATATAACGAATAACTTAATCTTATTTTATAATTCCACTATCAGCTTTAGCCACATTAAAGAGCCAATTTTATGTGTGACATATCAACTTAAAACATAAAATTGATTTTTTTGGATATATCAACATCTGCCATAACGCCCCAGATATATATATATATATATATATATATATATATATATATATATATATATATATATATATATATATATATATATATATATATATAAAAGTTCAAGAATTTCGCATTTATTTAAAAAAGACACAATTTTACTTACTTACTTTTGATACTTTAGGTAAGTATCAATATTCTTAGTTAAAAGCTAACATTGTATAGCCTCCTCATTCTCTTCCGTAAGTCTTTGGCAATAAGTAATAAGCAAATTTCGGGAGTGAGATCTCTCAGTTAAAGATCGTGCCTGGTCTTAGATAAGCAATTATGTTAATAAATTATTAGTGTTATTACTATTATTAATATTATTACCTAATTTCGCTTAAAATGCTGCTTATCACCGAGTTTTCGCTGTAAAGTAGTAAAAAAATAATTTCCGCATATTTTCGCTCATCGGCAAATTTCGCATTTATTCGCATCTATTTCGTAAATACGAAAATTACGTATCCCTACACATCATGCATTAGTGTCCGCTGCCTTCGTAAATCTGAAATCAATACTTTTTTCTACAACATGAATTAATTTTTATTTAACGAATTTTATTTTTACCCTTAAGTTTTCAAATGATGCTTCGTTAAATAAGATTAGTTTCTATAATAATATTTAAGTCCCAATTAACTAGTATCAATAAGTTGAGGCGCTGGTGCTAAATCGCGTGCAATTAAGCTCTATACTTCATCGATTCTGAGTAAAATTTCTGAGCTGCCTCGTGTACAGAATGATTTGGCAAGGTTGAATCTGCTGATGTACAATGCTTCATCTTCTTCCATTTTTTGAAAGATCGTCTAGTGCCAAGGTAAACATCACATCTCTCAGAAAAAATCCGTCGTTTAATGATAGTGTCGACACTGCTGATAAAGAGATGTTATCAACAAACTTGATTTTCACTAGTAATCTTAATTAGGTTTTTCTTTATATGTTATACGGGACAAAAATAGAAAATCCAAGTAACTTTTACCGACTAACTTTTATTGACTTTTTTTTCAACATTATACCGAATAAAATAAATTTGACACGGTGATATGAGTTTAAAAGATCTAGAAGAGAGGAGAAAAAGAATATTTTCGTTTTACGCGTCAGTTTGTCTGCTTTTGCTCGAGGAGTGTGCAAATCCAAATCAGTAGAACAGATTGTTTTCGCTTAGAACCATTCATTATAAAACATATCATAGATTATACCCCAAAATATAGAATATATTTTTTCAGAAAGTCAAGACATAGCTTTAGATGTGCATAATCTATATACGTATATACATACATATATATATATATATATATATATATATATATATATATATATATATATATATATATATATATATATATATTCCGTAACTGACTGACTGACTAACTAACAGATGACGCACAGACCAAAGAGCTGGACGTAAAGAGCTGAAATTTTGCATAGAGATTCTTCTTATAGTATAGGGGTGCACTACGAAAGGTTTTTGAAAAAGTTTACTTAGATTTTTTTAATTAAATTTTTAAGCTGTTTTTGTAACATTCTTTAAAGTTTGGATTTAAAATAATAATTTGGGGGTTATAAAATTTATAACACGAGAAAGATAAAAAAAGTTCCTTTAAAATGAAATCTTTTTCGAATCTTTAAATTCATTTTCTGATTTTTGATGAATTTTTGAAGTTTAATGTTTAGAATTTAATTTATTTAATGCTGATCACGTGGTTTCTTTTCTTTTTGTGATACTTTCGATTAATTCTGCGTCACGTGCATAAAAACGAAATAGATTGACAAAAAAAAAAAAAAAATTAAAATACGGTAAAAGATAAAATTTAACCCCTAGACTAATTGAGATGGAAGTTTTTTTAAGAATTTAATTCAAATTAGTATGTTTTAGGGATATTAAACATACACATTAATTGCATACATTGATCGTTGTATTTAATTTGAATATTTTCTTCTTCATTGTCTTTAAAAATATCCGAAACGATATATATATATATATATATATATATACACACACACACACATACACACACACACATATATATATATATTTATTGACATTAATTGCATACATTGACCGTTATATTTAATTTGAATGTACTCCGTAGCGAAGCACGGGTATTCAGCTAGTTTAACATCGGTGTCTGCATTCAGACTGAGGGCTAAATTTTAAATCCATGTAGCTCCGATCTGATGTAATTTTTTTTTTTGAAAATCTCCATCTTGGTTCTTTCTATTACTTATAGTTCTTTGTGAGCCGTAGATAGCATATACTGTCTTCTAAGTTCTTTAATACTTCGTAACTACCGCACTGCTGTTATTGGTGACAGTATCCTAATTTTTCAACATCGATTTGAGGAACTCTTATGAGGTTAATAATGAGATTATAATATGAGGAACCCTTATGTTTATATTCTATTCCTCATATATATCCTTTTCATTTTGATGCCAATGGCAAGGGAAGTTGATCTTTGAAATTTCCATAATTAGTTTATTAAGACGATGCTGATTTTTTTATGAATATTTGCAATGTGATTTATCATCTTCCTTTTCAACGGACGACTGCCACTGTAACGACTCCCTGCCTGAAGCAGGAATGCAAATCTGGTCATCAAACCTCCTGCTGGGAAGTTTAAAGATTTTTAAAGTTGGTAAAAATCTATAAGTTTGACTTCTAATGTTGATTTCATGAAATATATTTAGATTTGAATCTTCTCAATGGATTGCCTCGTTATACAGGTAACTAGAAAAAATTGTCCAGCATGAACAAATTTAAAATATGCAGTTTTAAAATTGGTAAAAAGTGGTAAAATAACTTTTGTTTCGACTGTTAATACCACATACTTTATTTACACTTTTTTTCCCCCGCCATATTCGGAAAAATTGTTGAACGTTTTATGTTCGCGTTTGTAAATAGTAGATTTGTGAAATATATTAAACGGGAAAATATATAAATAAATAAATAATCCAGGAAAAAAGAAAAATATACGGTTTCCTACCTGAGACTTTTGAGCCTCGACTGCGTATAAGACTTTGTTTCATGTCCCTTTCTTTCACCTGGAAAAAGAGTCTCTGACGAATAGTTCTATCCTCTAATTTTGTATTCAAAAGCATCAATATTGTACCACCGGAACACTCTTGAACACCAAATTAAAGCTGGAATAATCTGTCACAAGCACTTTTTTCAAGCTGAAAGTATGTGATGAAAAAATACGTCTCAAATGCATAGAGAGTTAAAAAATAAATTTAACCAAAATTGTATATATGAAGCAGAAACGGGAAATGAGTCGAGTGACTCAAGAACCGCGAGCCCTACCTTGATGTGCTCGGAAAATCAGGATGAATGCACGTAACTATTTTCATCCCGCTACGACGTTCCATTCCTGAATTATGTTAGGACAAGTTTGCGCGGTAACAACGGATATTTTTGTTCATTTCAAAATTGTAACATTTCATTGTCATTTCATTGTTCATTTCAAGCCATTGTAACATTTCATTGTTGCCAATTAAATTATAACATTTGCTTAAAAATAAATAGACATGAATTAATAACGTGATTTAGTCATATATTGGCCCATGCAAGAATTAATTTCATATATTATTTTCATATACGGGGCAACGCCGGAATATTTCTTTTAAAATAGGAAAATATAAAGATGGAAATTCATTCATTTTCAATGAATGTGTTTTCAACCCATTTCATGCATTAAAACTATCCCAAGCTACCTGTTCAAATTCAAATATACTGAAGGACACGTTCACTTAGCTAGAAACATGTGCGTTTGGCTTTGACGTTGAAACATAGCAGACGATTTAGTTTTGAGAAAGAATTACAATCATGAAATACGTGTATATTCTAATTAAGAAAGTCTGAAAGTGGCATTGAAACGTAGCAGACGATTTAGTTTTGAGAAAGAATTCGGAGCACGAAATGCTGTATTTTAATATTGAATGTGTTCTCAATCCATTCAAACATTATTGATTATTTTTCTATAATAATAAATCCATTCAAACATCATTGACTAGCTGTGATTACAGTTTCCTGTTCAGCTTGCATTTGCAATAACCATAAACAAATCGCAGGGACAGTCATTAAAAGTTACTGGACTGGATCTGACAGAAGAATGTTTTTCGCATGGTAAGCTATATGTGGGAATGTCTAGAGAAAGGAATCAATCAAAATTATACATTGTCGCAGATGATAAAAAAGAAACAAAAAATGTTGTGTACTGGCAAGTATTAAAATAACAACAAATTAGTTAATAAATGAATTTTTTATTACTGAAAAAATGAAATTAATTTGTTTAAGAGATGTTATAATTTTAGAAAATCATAATATATGGATAACCATTGAAAAATAATAATAACAGAAACTGAATCCTGAGCGAAGCCTGGTAATAAATCTAGTAGAAAATAATTTTCAACTGGAATGATTTTGTGCCAAAAAAGTCAAACAATCCGATAAATTTCAACAAATTCGTTGCTCGTTGGCATTTTTGAGGAACTTTATTTTTCCATTGCGGTAGGCACTTGCCCGGAGACTTTCGCCCATACACCCCCAATGGGTTAGCTTCTTCATTATGAGAGCACCATTTAGGTAAGCCAGCATTGGTCCCTTTGAGGGTGTCACCACAGTTTAAACCGATCACCTTCGGGGGCTATGTCTGGGGGCTCCTACCCTCCTCCTACAAACGTCCGGAGGGATTCTCCGACCTACATATTTAACGTGCCCATACCCGGCATAGACACGAAAACTTTCAGCGTGGGAACGCTCGTTGGGACTCAAACTGAGCTATCTTATTACCGAATCCATCCGAACTCGCTATTCACTAGGATGCACCGGGCCATTTTTGGGGAACTTTAAACAGTGGCAGCTCCAGTCCAGATATTTGGGGGGGGGGAGGAGCAACATCGGCTCTTAGGGTTATATATATATATATATATATATATATATATGAAATGATCATCTCTTGAAATATATATATATATATATATATATATATATATATATATATATATATGAAATGATGGGTCATCTCTTGAAGAAACACAATCAAGGCCGAAATTAAATGCAGTTCCAAGTCACAAAGAAGAATTGAAGTTTATTCCACGAGAACAGCGACATGACATCTTATTCGCATAGAGCCATCCCGCCGTCTGTCACAAGAGCGCCAAAAAACAATTAGCTCAGGGAGGTTACCAGAATTGGCGGAAGAATTTAGTGTGTGGAAAGGCGAGGCGTTTACGCCAAAGAGAAGAAAGAGGGGTTACCAGAATAGAGATAAATATCAGAATGGGCGATTATAGGTAGTTAGTAATATTATCTCAGAATATTCCCCCCCCCCCCATCAAAAATGGATTGGAGCTCCGGCCGTCGACTCCAAGACACTCCAGATAGTGAGAACATGAAAATTAGTAGTTAGAATATTAGGTTGAAGCTGGCTCGAAAATCACAAATTTTTATGTTAAAATGTACAATTGAAAAACATAATAATATGGCATAATCTTAAAAAACAAATAGCTGGAGAAAATTAAAATTGAATGGTACACTTAAATGAAAACACTAATAACAACAGATGTAAAGACGTTCCAAATACAGATACAAGTAAATATATTGTGCAGGTCTCAGTCCCTGATATGTATCACAGTCTGAAAGTTTTCAGAGTCCTCGACGGGTACAGTTCAACTAGTTATAAAAGTCACAAAAGTTATTTTTATTCACAGTCTTTAATCGTATAACTGTAACACTGGTTTTGATATTAAGATTTCTTTCAACTCATCAAAAGCTTGTTGACATGTTTCATCCCAATGCCACACAACATTCTTTTTCAGTAATCTATTAAGAGGAGCTCTAATTTTGGCATAGTTGGGAATGAATCGGTAATAAACATTTACACTACCGAGAACTCCTTGTAACTCTTTGGTATTATTAGGATTTTTCAATTTTTTAATAATATTACTATATATATATATATATATATATATATATATATATATATATAGGCTGTTCACACATTATTTAGACGATGTATATTGTATTCACAAAACTAAATTACATAAAATTCTTGTGTTTTAAATGTTCTATTTGACATCCCTTATTCTGAACTATCTTTCGACACCGCAATTTCCAGAATAATAATGCCTTTTGAAGTGTCAGAAGAGGTATTCTATCCCATTCCTCCTTAACAGCTTTCCAGAGTCCAGTAAGGGTTTTGGGACGACGTTTGGATAATGCAGATTTTAAAAGTCCGAAAGCACGAAAATCCATAGGTGATACATCGGGAGATTTAGTAGGGATATCAGTGAAGGGTATGGCCTTGATACCAGTTTTTTATTCCATTTCTTTTAGGAAATTTACAGTGGATTTTGATGTGTGACTGCTAGCTTTGTCCTGATGAAGTCTCACAGATTGATGGCACTGTGGGTAAAGCGATGGTATTTCATTTAGAAAAATTGGCGATAAAATATGTTCCTGATAGTATTTGGAGTTAATCTTGACATTTTTTTCCACTCTCTTTATTTTTAACTTGCCCTTATAAGAAAAACCAGCAACAATCATGAATCCCTTAGAAAAACTTTCTTTCGATTCTTTGAACCATGTACTTAAATTTTTTTCTCCCCTTTTATGATAATAAATGGCTCTTTTTTTTTTGTTGCAATCATTTAAATACAACCATGAATCATCTATTGTGACAATTGTTTTCCATATTTCTTTGGATAAGTGTTTCTCATATAGAATTCTGCAGCGTGTCCTGCTTTCAGCGATATGATTTGGAAGAAGACGCTGCACATTGCGTTTTTTCGCTTTCATAAGATTTAATTCAACGTTTATCATTTTGTTTACAGTGGACACCGAGCATTTTAATGATTTTGCAACTGTCCTTTGACTAGGGGGATTGTCTTTTAACATTAAGCAACGTACCTTTGCAATAGTCGAAGATGCCCGTTTTTTCCTTGGATACTTGTTTGGAATTTTTGTCCCACTTGAGGCTCCAATTTGACGTTTTTTCCTTTCTTGTTGACGATATTACCTATCGACGCTTTAGATATCACAAAACCATGACTCTCACATCGTTTTTGGATAACGGAGTATGAATATTTCTCTTCGGAAAGAGCATAAATGTAGCCTTCGAACCACTGCTTTCTTAAAAACGCCATTTTGAATAAAAACAAAACTTTCAAGCCGCAGACGATAATTTTGACTTTTAAAAACATAGTACAATTGCAATTATTTCTTTTGCAGCAAATGAATTTTTATTTCCGCTTACCAAAATCGTCTAAAAAATGTGCGAACATCCTCTGTATATATATATATATATAATATATATAATATATATATATATATATGGGGCCATGGCGGCCTTGTGGTACAGCGCGTTGGTTTTCGGTGCTGAGGGTGCTCGGATCGAATCCTGGCTGAAGCGCCACTAAAATTCCTCCGATTGTGTCGTCCCTTCATAGGAGGGCAATGCTGGTCCGCCTATATGGAATCGCCATAATAAAATGGCCAGCAAAACTGCGGTGAATTATGGGCGAATGCCTTCGCGACAAGTGCCTCCGCATTGAATATATATATATATATATACAGGGTGGCTAATAAATACTGTAACACTCCAAAAAATAAGAGTTAATTTTAATCTTTTGGAAAAACAATTTATCTATCTATTTGTGTGATTGGCAACTTTTTGTAAACGCAGACAATTTTTGTTTAAAGTAAAACATGTAGAATATTTTTAAAGATGGAAGCCAAAAGGTTAATGGTTAAACAGCTTTTTGATCGCGGATTTTCTGCAGGTAAAATATTTAAGCAATTAAAATGCCTTGGTTTTAATAGGACGTTTATATATAGGACTATAAATCGATTATTGGATACCAATAGCTGTAAAGATCGACCAAGGTCCGGTCGTCCACGCACTGTTCGTACAAAAGAACGTATCAAAAGAATTCGTGAAAAGATACGAAGAAATCCACAACGTTCTGAAAATAAAATGGCTGCAGAAGAGAACATCAGTCGCAGAACTATGCAACTTATCATAAATTAAGACCTGGGTTTTCGCCCTTATCGCAAAAGAAAAGTTCAAGGTTTGACTACTGCACAAATAGTAAAAAGGTTACAAAGATGTAAGAAATTGCTGAACCGGCACGGTAGCAAAAGTGTTGAAAAAATAATTTTCTCTGATGAGAAGCTGTTTTGTACAGAACAAAGTTATAATGCTAAAAAGGATGCTGTATATTCAGCAACCTTCGAGGATATACCTGAAAATCTTCGAACTGTTAAACGCTTTCAGAACAAGAATTCTGTTATGGTTTGGGCTGCAGTGTCACACAATGGAAAACTGCCTCTGAAATTCATCGATAAAGGGGTAAAAATCAATGCTGAATATTACAAACAGGAAGTATTGGCTACACGTTTATTACCACATGCTAACAGATTGTATCCCAAAAAGAATTGGATATTTCAGCAAGATTCTGCACCGTCCCAACGATCCAAAACAACACAGGAATGGCTCCATGCCAATTGCCCGAAGTTTATCAAGCAAGAAGATTGGCCACCTTCTTCACCAGATCTAAATCCTTTAGACTATTCCATTTGGGGGATTTTAGAGTCTAAAGTAAATGCTAAGCAGCACAGAAGTTTGGACTCCCTCAAAGCTTCCATACGGAGTGAATGGGACAAATTACCTCATAAAATGATTCGTGCCGCAATAGGACAGTGGCGTAAGAGATTATCTTTAGTAATCGATAAAGATGGCGGTCGATTCGAGTAAAATTATTTCATGGTAAACTTTCATGTATAATGTTCATAATATTGTTGTATTTTCCATTTTCTATTTCATCTGTGTGTAATTAAATGATTCGATATTTGTCACAGTATTTATTAGCCACCCTGTATATATATATATATATATACACATATATATATATATATATAAGAAAAAATTATCCTATCATTTTAAATTTAATAATAGGTCTAGGTATAGATAATTTTAGGCTATGAAAAAAAAATCGCCGGGCCTTTTTTTTTTGGGGGGGGATGCTCCCATTGCTTCCCCCTTGGAGCCGCCGTTGACTTTTAATGTACATCTTGAAAAAATGTTCAGATCTGAGAGGATTGAACCATTTTTTTCCCTGTAAAAGAGTAAAGCAGAATAAATCATTCATCTCAGCTATGCGTTAATACAGTATTGTTTTAACTGACACGCCAGCGTCTGTAATTTTGAACGATCTTCTTCCTTCTCCGTTGCTAATTCATTAATCACAACAATCATTAGCTACATTTTTCATCCGTTTCCTTTACAGATTCCATAAATCCTGTTTTCGCGTCACGCGGAATAAAAACCTTTGAAAGCTGGAGCATATCTCCCAGAAGCAGCATTCAATATTGTTCTTCCATTATCAACGACCAAAGTGCCTGTAAAAACGTGAGATCCATCGCGTGCCAAGCAATCCGCAGTTGCGTGTGAGTGTCTAATTTCTTCGCCTGGGTTGAAACTTTTGTTTCATATTTAGTCACCTTTTCACTCTCCATATATTTCCCAGGCATGAGGCTTAAGGTTAAGACATGAGAACTGCGGTATTAATGATGTCTATTCTAATAAGTAAATGGACACTTACAACTAAGAAATACTACGGACTATTAAGAAAAAAAATGTTATATAAGAACGGGCGCAGGAAACGCACTGAATGAAATTAAATTTCGTGAGTATATCTAAAATCAGTATGCAAGGCATTTCACCCAAAAATGCAGAAACAGAAAATGTAGATACGTGAAACCAGGATTTGAGGAAAGAAATAATGTGTTCATTAAATAAATTTCAGTATAGTAATATATTCCACATGATTATTTTACGCAGTGCGGTAGTTTTAAAAATATGTTGCGACAAAAATTAGCAATTAATGGCAAAACTGCGAAATCTGACAATTTTCTGATACATATTTATAATGCTGCAAGTACAGGAAACATACTTGCAGCATTGATTACTATTTAAAGTTGCAGCATTTTTTTCTGCAGCTTTAGCATAATACACGGTCACTTACACGTAATGATATTATCTCTCTCTTTCTCGCACTTTATATATATATATATATATATACACACACACATTATGAATACGTATAAGGACGCATGTTTTAAATTTTAATCAATGTAACTGCGCCGTTTGCCAATCTTATCATCATAACATTGACATAAAATGATAGATGTTACAGTACATTTTAAAACTACCGTATTGCTTTAATGCTTAAATCTTAAACATATTACACCACTGAAATTTAGTAAATTAACATGGACTTTCTATTTCCCCACACACACGTACAGACACGTACGTACTTCCGTACGTACACACACACATACGTATGTATATATATATATATATATATATATATATATATATATGTTTGTGTGTATGTTTATATATATATATTATGTACTATATATGCTTTGTCTATGTACCGGGTGGCCATAATTAAACTGACAGTGCTCACAGTGTTCTGTAGCGCGATCTAGTTGCGAGAATGACGCCACATTTTGTAGGAAGATTAAACAAGACGGGGGACGAAGGATTCCGCGAAAAAATAAATTAGTTCCAAAAGTCACCGCTACGGGAATATTTGGCGCTGTGTAATAGAAAATAGAGTGTTAACAAATGCAAATCAATACGGAAATTACCTTTTATTTTGCATTCAAATGAGGTTCAATGTGGTTGCCGTTGTTGTGGACCACATATTGCATTCTGTGCACAGTATGCACAACAGCAGAAAGTAACATGTCTGCAGGAATCTCCCGTACAGTCCGTGATATGTTATCCTTCAACGTAGCCAGGTCCTGGACCACTCCTTGATAGACCTTGGACTTAAGGTAACCCCATAGCCAGAAGTCGCATGGGGTAAGATCAGGCGACCGAGGTGGCCATGCAGTTGGAAAGTAGCGGCTAATGACTCTTCCTGTAGTGAATTTCTGTCGTAGCACCTGTACAGCAACGTGTGGAGGGCCTCCATCTTTCATGAAAATGATTTACCCCAGGCATTGTCTTTGCTGAAGTGCCGGAATGACAAAGCTGTTCAACATGTGGCGATATTTCTCTCCGGTAACAGAACAGGTTTCCGGTCCTGTCGGGGTAATGTTCTCATAGAAGAATGGACCTACGATAAATTCCGCTGTGAACCCACACCAAACAGTTACCTTTGGTGAATGTAAGGGAATTTCTGTGACTGCATGTGGTGATTTGTCATCCCAAATTCGGCAGTTCTGGGTATTCACAGTTCCATGCAGGTAAAAGTGGGCCTTGTCTCCCCATAAGATTTTCCATGGCCAAGCAAAAGTCAATCGCTTATCATGGTCGGGGTACAGTAACTCCTGTACACGGCTGATCTTGTACGGATAGAAGTTGATAATCTTTCGTAAGATTTTCCATACCGTACTGTAAGGCATATCCATATTCCGAGCTAATCCACGAGCGCTAGAGGTGGCAGCAATATTGTCTGGTCCTCTGTCGACAATCGCCGTGGAAACTGCTTCGATTGTATCCTGTGGTACAGGTTTTCGTCCTCTGCCTGACTGAACCTTCAGAGAACCTGTTTTCTCAAACGTCGCAACCATTGCTTTTAGCCCATTAACTGACACAGGACCGTTACCTTTACGCATTTTTTTGTGCGTTCTAAAAGCACGAAGAGCGGATGACGCGTTGCACTGGTTGAGGTAAAAGAATTTGACCAGTAACGCACGCTCGACTAAAGAAGGATACATTGCACATAAACTTTCAATCCGATTGATTCGAAACGTAACACATTGCCTTTTAAAACCCAAGCAGCTGGCACTGTGCCAATGGATGTAACGTGAAATTTGAATAAAGAACTTCTTCTTCTGCTCAGCGTACGTGATATTGCAGATCACGAGACTTTATCGGTGTTTATGTAGAATTTACGCTTTTTTAAAAGTGTTGCCATATTACACTTGAACTAAATAAGAAAATGTGCATAATAAAAGGTAATTTTATTCCGTATTAATTTGCATTTGTTAACACTCTATTTTCTATTACACAGCGCCAAATATTCCCCTAGCGGTGACTTTTGGAACTAATTTATTTTTTCGCGGAATCCTTCGTCTCCCGTCTTGTTTAATCTTCCTACAAAATGTGGCGTCATTCTCGCAAATAGATCGCGCTACAGAACACTGTGAGCACTGTCAGTTTAATTATGGCCACCCGGTATGTTGTTTTGTTTAACTTCATAATGTCCTATACATTTTTATTTGACATGCTTTCTTAGTGACAGGTATTTTTTACTTCGATCACTCGACTATTTCGATGGGATTTAAATGATATGATTTTATAATTTTATAGTTAAAATTTTTCACATGGCTTTCAAGTTTACATCACTTTTTTAATCATAGAATTGCTTACTTCTTTCTTTCTTAGACCTATAATCCTACAGTTAGAACTCAAATTCGATATCACGCAATCATAATACTATTTTTATCGTCAGATAAGTGACAGTTAAATAAAGTTTTATGGTTACTTTAGTTAAATAAGTACAAAAAAAGCCTGTGAAGTATTAAAAAGTAAACACTTTTTAATAACAGAAATTTTTTTACAGAATACTATAATTTTATGCTTCTTATGAGAGAGACTTTATCATTATAATTTGTCTGTTTGCATTAATTAACGAAAGTGAGGTTAACGAAATTAACGGTCTGTGTGGGAATCCTCTTTTCAGGAAAGTCGATGATATATCTACTGAATTGTTTCATACAAGCTCATATGGAAAAACAATCTTATCATTTCATTATCTTATCATTTAAATGCCTCATTTTTCAGTGAATCGTTTCCAAACATAAATATATGTTTGTCTATATGTGTACGTGTCTCATATATGCATGCAGCGTATGCGTAGATGTATATATTAGCATAACAGATAATACATTATTAGATTATGTACGGTTGAAAATATCTATCTATCTACCTAACTATCTATAAATATAAGTGAGAGAGAGAGGTAGGTAGGTAGATAGATAGATAATATATAGTCTATAAGATGATTAGTTAAATGTACGTACACACACACACACATTAAATATATATATATATATATTTATTTATTTATTTGACCTATTGTCTTATGAACTTATTTTTAGACCCAATGCTACTTCTTTGAATCATTTCTATTTGAAATTGAAACAAATTATAACTTTCAATGAACCACTTGTTTTCCCTTTAATATAGACATATTTGTACGTTTGAAATATATTAGCTTACATTTTCGCTTATTAATATATACATGTTGTTGTTTCAGAAAGTATCAAAATTATATAGAAAAAAATCAAATCTACATGACTAAAAAGCTTCCCCTGCCTTAATATATATATTTTTAAATTTAGAAATTCAGATGGCTAAGGTAACAAATCACTCTTGTTAATATCGTACTGGTTAATAATATACGTGGCCGGATAAATATGAACTCATAAACTGGATCCGGCACTCAATCCTTAGTTTGGCGACTTCTGGACTAGACTGTGGATTGAGAGTTAATCAGCGGTTTCCTGTCGTGAAAAATATTTGGTGTCAGAATGTCCTGTCATGAAAAAAGGGAGGAAATGAACCATAAGCGGTCAATTTACCAGTCGCTTATTGCAAATCAGCCCTCCTGTCATCTGTCTTTCGATATTTCTCGCTTTTACCAATACACCAGTTAACTAACATTTTGCTTAGTTAAAACGCTAACGGTATTAATAAGATACAACTTTTTCTCCTATAATAAACTTCTTAACTTCTACGAAAGATTTTAGTTCTCTAATGTTTGATGCTAACTACTCTGACAATGATCTCTCCACGGCCATATTAAAATGAATAAGAAAGAATACTTAACTTAAATCCCATTTGAACCTTAGTGTTATATATATATATATATATATATATATATATATATATATATATATATATAGAGAGAGAGAGAGAGAGAGAGAGAGAGAGATAAAGATATGCATGTATGTGTATTAAATTGGAAAGAAAATATAATAATTAATATAAAATTAACATAAAAGATGAGTTATTACAATGAAATAAGAATAGAAGTTTAATATAAATACTTGTATTTTTTGGAGCAGAATACAGCATTTTGTTCTGTAAGAAAAATAATATAGAATGTTAAAACAGATAACTGTAACATGTAGGAAAATCAAAATAAAATAATCCCCAATCTAGTAATTTACAGTGCAGAAAAAAAATTTCAAAATAACTCTAATTAATCAAACGAACAACCTGTCAGTATTGTTTACTCTCCCAACATGTGGTACCCTGGACACTAGATTATCCGTGGTCGGATTATCAAAGCAGATTTGCAGATCATCCAAGCATCACATAAAGAAAGAGTTAGCTATAAACTAAAAATTATCCGAAAGTATGTTAAAAAGTCTCATTAACATAAAAGTGTAAGTCTTTTCTCAGAAGGAAAAAAAATTAAAAATATATAAGTTTAAATCTTTGAATAATCAATTTTTACGGAATTCATACGGGCCATTTTTTAAAAATTATTATTGCAAGTTTTCGTGCAAATCCTTGCCTTAATTATTGCGATTAAGAATTCAGGTCACTTCTGTCTTGTTTTATCCAACACCATTTTCCTTAATAAGAACTTATAAAGGAAAAGAAAAAAAGGAAAAAAAAACCCGTGTTCCTATATTATTGCCAAATTATCGATTATTATTTTCTGGTGACGCACAAAGAATTTTAGTGATTTGTCGTTATAACTGGTAGAAATTGAGCTTTTATTCTGCTCTTTTATCATATTTCTTTGCATCAGTCTATAAATCGCCGAGAAAAATGGAATAAAAAAAAATGAGTGTTATTCACATCACCTAATTTAGTTGGTAAAATTTCGGCCACGAGGTTGAGAGATCCGGGTTTGATCCCTGGTCCAGGCAGATGGTAGTTACAGTGGCACCCTACCACTGGAAATAATAATTACGGACAATCAGTTAAACATACGACAACTATTCATTCATGATCGGAAAAAATTAAGCATCGGAGAAAAATAAATAAATAATATGAACAGCTCATCGTCTTGCGTCGCTGGCCCCACCCTACCCCGAAAAAAAAAAAAGACGTTTGATACTGATTTATAATATTTGTTGAACCCCTGCTATCGATTCTTTAATTATCCTAAAGCTTATCATATTTTAGGGAAATAAAACAATGCAGATTCTCCTACGAATTATATTTCGGTTAGAAATTTCCTCTATTTTTTATTAAATGCTAAAAATTTCTTCATAAAAACTGAAATGAAATTGAAATCCCATTTCTGTATATATAAATGACAAGCTTATCGTATTTGAATTTTCCTGCCTCATTTGAGAGGGCCCAGGGTTGCCCAATTGCCGTCATATCTGTACTTTCCGGCCGGCGCTCAGGCCTATATGAAACATCACCGAACATGGGAAATTAACCATCGGCTGTGCATACAGGAATTACTACAGCGCCAGTCTTCGGTGAATCATGGGATGATACGAGAAAGCGGAGGGGGCCGAGGTGTCAAACGAATTGCCTCACTTAAGATTTCCACAGTTCCTGTCTTTTCCCAAACATTTTTTTTTTCTGTTGTTTTGCCGTCATCTAACAAATATGTCAACTAGTAACTCCCCAATTCATCAACATTTTTCTTTAGAAATATACAACATTGCAGTTTTTGCCCTTAAAAAGTATGTAGTGGAAAGCTAATATTACCTACTACAAATTTTTTTTTGACTATGACAAAACAAAGAAAAGCCTTGAAGGGTAATTTTAGCCTTACTAAAATTGTCATGCAGGCCAATCAACAGACTTTGTTTCTATTCGAAAACTGAATCACTAAAAATATTTTATGATACATTTGTATAGGTAAAAAGGAAGGAAAAATGGGAAAAATGTACGAAAACAGAAATAAAATTGTTATCAGAATCATTATCGCATCTGGTATCGTTAGAGAATGCTGACCAAAGCAAAGAAATAAAATGCAACAAAATCGACGATAATGATGTAAAAGTACAAAAGGTTAGTACGGCATTTAAAAATTACACAAGGAACCAAAGGCTGTCTCTTCATGCAAGAAGAGCCCCCGCGATAAGTGAAGGGTTAGGTGACTCTTTAGAGGAAGTCGGTTTTTTTCCTCTTTTTACAATCTTTCTTTTCTACGGAAAGGCAACACCCTGCTTCCTGTGTAGTAAAACTGATTTGGATGTTGATATTCTTATTAAAATTTTCTACTGTTGACGCTTTAGGTTTCTCCTGCAAAGAAAGCTCATTTTAAACCACTGAGAGCAGACACTACGCATTTGACTCGTCGGATATCGTGCCATAATAATAATCGTGCTTCTCGTTTCAGAAGACGAAAGAAGCGACAACCAAGAATAAATATAAAGCAAGTGATAGAAACTGGGGTACAAAGGAGACTCTTAAATGATGTTAAAAGGATCCAAAAGATACATAAAGTTATCTATAATCAAATCTTTTCTCTAAGACAATTGGATATGGATATTCTTATTAAAATTTTCCACTGTGGATGCTTCATGTTTATCCTGTAAAGAGGCCTCGTTTAGAACCAACGGGAGCAGATAGTACACATCGTTGGATGCCATGGTATAGTAACGGACGTGCATTTCTTTTCAGGACACGAATGAAGCAAGAATCAGTAGTGGCAAAAAGCAAACGATAGACACTGGGATGCAATGCTTAAGGGGTCCGGGACACATTAAAAAAAAAAATAATAATTATTTATTAAGTTGGAATTTTGATGTTTTTTGTGATGGTTAATCATAAAATTTGTAAACAAAATCACATCATAAAACTTCTCATAAAGTTTTTTTCTAATTAAAATTTAATTTTTTTTTTAATTGGGGTAATTTAAAATCGTTATAACTCGAAATATTATTTGTCGAATTACAATTTTTTTTCACTTAATTAAACAGAAATATATAATTTTTAATTTTAATTTAGCATTTTTAAAATATTAATTAAAAAAATAAAAATATTAAAAGCAAAAAATTTTAAAAAAAGGATGTAACTTATTTTTAAAAAATCATGTTTTCAAAAGTAAATATTTTTTTTCAAAATTTCTGAATCAAATTAAAGTAAAACAATTGAAAAATATATGTTCCAAGTTTGAACCATTTATCTTTAACGGTTCTTGACTTCTAGCAATTTAAAGATGAGAAATGGCGAAAAAACTCATCATGCAGAAAAACACATTTAAAGGTTTAAACAAAGGCTGACTGCTAAAGGAATGTTGCAAAACAAAGATAATTAATATCTGTTCTTATTAAGGCGACAATGGACCATGAAAAACTTTTTTTTATTTATTAACCAATTGCTATGAAATTTTGTATACTTATACAGTGTTTTTTAGAGATGGAAATTCTAAATTAAAAAAAATCAGAATGTAATTAATTAAGATATTAATTAAAACCAGTTTGTTAATTATTCTATTTAAAAATGCTCCATGCGCATTAATTTTTGTCTCAGATATCTAATTTTCTCTCTTAAGCTAGCTTTATATAGTTATAATAAAAGTTAGTAGCACTATTTGATTTACAGTCATATTTATAAAAACTAGAAAAGAAATCGATAAAAATAGGTTATTTTATGCAAAATTTTATCAAAAATATTTTTTATTGTTAAAATTTTAAGTTGTTTTAAAATAGTATAATGAATTGATTACTAAGTTTTATTCTAACATATATAAATAATCATTTTATGAAATTTTATGAAAATTCAAGAAAAATTAGGATGCATGGAATATTTTAAACTTATCGAAACGACATGAAAACTCTTTTTGAGAAAATAGCATTTAAAGTTTTAATTCAACAACAGACCCATTGTAATAACCGTTTGAAAAAATACTTATAACTCGGTTAATAATGATCGGATCAACATACTTTTTTTTAAATTTAAAGCTGATGAGTTGGAGAATCATTTTCTGAAAGAAAAAAAAAATCGTTTTGGGGACATTTTTTGTCAATCTGAAGGTCTATTGTCGCCTTAAGATAGAAACTTGATTTGAACCTCATTTTTAGCGGGAAAAACATAATTTTTTTTAAAGCAATAAATTGTTTTTCGAAAATTTAAAGATTTTTGTGTCCAGAGAGTTTTTCAGAGTCACAAAGTTGACGCATTGTGTTTTCCTTTCAAGAGAGCTCATTTTAAACCTCTGAGAATAGACAGTTCACATCGTCGGATGTCACGGTACAATAAAAAATATGGTCCTTTTTTTTTTTTTAGGACACGAATCAAGCAAGAATTATGAGTTGATAAAGTGTAAGAGGAAAAGTAAAATCTGGGTACTTTAATAATATAAAATTCAAAGGATTCTAACCATTCACACATCAGGAACCTCTAGAGTTGTTAAAAATTTCTGAAACACGAACAAAAAAAGCTTAATTCCTATTTATTTATATTAGAATTTAGAAAAAATATGATAAAGTTACTTCAAGCTTTTCGTGTCTTTCAAATTCTTCTATAATTTCTGAGAAATCTGTTCGTGCATTGTCAAAATTAAGGTGTAATTCAGGCAGTCCCTTCAGTTTTACCCAGGCCATTATTAAATAATGAAAGTTTTTGATTTGTTTTAAAAGACTGAAGCCTCTCTGCTCCTTCCCTCGTCGGCTACAGATAAATTAAAAATCATTTTGGAAGTGTTAACAAATATTTAAAAAAAACAACGAATTAAATCAGAATCTAGAATAATATTTTTTGTATTTTAATATTTCTTTATTTCAAAACTTGATCAAAAAAATTTTGAAAAAGTATCTCTCACAAATTTTGTAGGAAATTTAATTGTTTTCTTTTTATGCAAAAACTGATAATCTACTCGGGTTAATTTTTTTAAATTAATCGCTCCTCAAAACTGTACAGCTAATAAAATCGGAACCTTTAAATGTATAATTTTTATTGCTACAGGGCTATTTTGGGATTATCCATGTTTTTCGGTTTACCATGATCCTCAAGCATTAAATAATATTAGATAATCGGAAAAACAGTGTGTTTTTTCTCGTTAAATTCTACGTTAAGGCAATGAATAAGCTATATACCTTTTTTAATAAATATTCCGAAACAGCTTTCTTTTCCCCTCTTATTTTTCAAAAGCTGTATGAACTTATTATTGCTCTCAGTAGGAAAGTTTCATTCGCCAGTGTCAATTGTGCTACATGTTAAAAAGTATTTTTTTAATTATTATTATTATTATTATTTACCATAAGTTTTCCAATGAGAAGAAGAATCTTCATACTTTTTAAAAGGAAACTTCAGTTGCGTGACAATTCGACATTCTCTGTTGCATCTCAGTTACATACACTTTGCAGCATAAGAGGCAGCTTTGACTTTAAGTATGTAAGCAAGTAAATTTAGTTTAATCCCGGCCCAAAAATGGCCTTCACGCGGAAGACACCTAGAATGTCCAAACCTCGGGCGCTAGCCCTAATATGAGGCGGAGTAGCACACTAGAGCAGCCACTATACCAAGTCAGTACAACGACAGAATTAAATCGGGCACAGAGACCAAGGAAAAAACTAATTGTAACAATGATTCGCAAGGAAAGTCAAAAAACACAAGACAAGTACTTTACAATTGGTAGCCACATTAGTTCAAAAAAGTAAAGCCAATAAACAATTAAACAAACAAGAATACCAAGATATAATAATCTCCAAACAATGGCAAAATCTAACAAACTGACCTCTCCAAATTCTTTTACTCTCTACCCTATTCCTGTGGCTAAACGAGTAAAGCGGATTCTCAAAACATTTTACTAACACATTAACAAGAGTACAATTTCTATAACAATGATACACACGTGCAGCCTCAAATTCAATAATAGCACAAGCTATGTATATTATACATAGAATACTTTACAAATTACGAAAGTTCGAACATACAGTTCAAAGTACAAAAGAGCACGTATACTCTACTTATATATGTCAGGATGATTCAAGTACATTTATTTAGGTCGTACAGAATGACACAAATGCTGTCATAAGGTGGAATATAATTTATTAACAAAAAACAGATAGTACATCAGTTAGATATAATCCCCGTCCAAGTCAATGCACTTCTGCCATTTAGCTGGGAGGTCCCAGGGCGCTTTGGTAAACCATTCTGTGGGGCTGTTGGTGAACCACCTACGGATAATTGCATGGAATTCCTCAGAAGATTGAAAGTGTTGTCCCCTGACTGCTTGGGCTTGATGCATGCTTCCACTCCATGGAGCTGCGCTTTTTTTCGTTTGTGTCGTGCAAAAACTACGACTCGTCCTCCGTGTCCAGGCGGGCGAAGAAGTCATCCGGATCGGCATTGTGCAGTGCAACAAGTTCTTTGCAGATGTCGACGCGTTTCGCGTTCTGTTGCAGTGTGAGTACATAAATCACCCACTGTGCGCACACCTTCTTCATTTCCAAATCGTCATGCACAATCGCCTGCAATGTTCCTCGCCAAGCCCTGTCTCTCCCTGCATCTCGTTGAATGTTATGCGCCTGTTCGCCATGATTAAACCCGACACGGCTGCCACATTTGCTGCTGTATGCGATGTTGCTAGTCGTTCTGTGCTGACACATTTGACCGCGGTCTCCACTGCTGAAGTTGGCCAACCCAGCGGTAGACGGTACGCCTTGACGGTGCTTCTTTCCCGCACACCGACACCATGCGACGATGAATCTCACTACCCTGTATCCCCTCCTTCCATAGGAACCAACCATAGAAACCAACCTTCCATAGGTCCAACGCTTACCGTGATAGTCATCTTCTATCATTGGCGTCAACGCTCTCAATGACGGCGGCGAAAAGGATGGGCGCTGTCTCATACCGTTCGTCTGCGGCCAGCGCCATCTATGCATTCCGCGTAGCTCACGGCCCCCTTCTGTCTATTTCACTGGTTTTCCCTGTCGCATCGTGTATACTTTCGTTATGAAAACCATTGTGTCAAACATTTCTGTACGACCCTAGTACATAAATAAATATAACTACTCATTCAAACTCTAAAGAAAGTATATTATATATATATATATATATATATATATATACTAGCTGTTAACCCGGCGTTGCCCAGGTATTTATTAAGCCCTTTTTTTTAATTTCACAGGAAGAGGATTGAATTCTACCTATAGTGTAAAATCTAAGTAATTTTATTTACGGGTATTTGAAAGTATATGTACAGTATACAAATGATAAAATAAAATTACAAATTCACTCTATTATTTAACTCAAAACTTGATTGTAAACAACACTTTTAGTTTCCTATATTCATCTCAGTGACTCCGAAAACAGTGGATTCGACACTACTCTCGGACATTGTGGACATTTCATTTTCCCCCTTCCCCCCTCCTCCCCCAATGCTGATGGGGGGGGGCAGAACTTACACTTAAACTGCATCAGTTGTATCACTATTCGTCTCAGTGGCCCCGAAAACTATGGATTTGACACTACTCTCGGTCATTTTGGACATTTTATCTTATCCCCCCCGCCTCCCCCCTCCAACATTGATGGGGGTGGGTGGGTGCTGAACTATCACTTACACAGCATTGGGATTGCCACTGTTCCTCTCAGCAACCCCGAAAACTATGGATTCGACACTACTCTCGGTCATTTTACAGATTTTATATTCCCCCCATCTTCCCACCTCAGCCCCCTATGGTAATAGGGGGCTGAACTTGCACTTAAACGACATCGGGAGTGTCACTATTAATCTCAGCAACCCCGAAAACTATGGATTCGACACTACTCTTGGTCATTTTGGAGATATTATATTCCCCCCTTCTTCCTCCCTCACCCCCCCTGTGTCACTATTAATCTCAACGACCCCGAAAACTATTGATTCGAAACTACTCTTGGTCATTTTGGAGATTTTACATTCCCCCTTCTTACCCCCTCACACCCCCTATGCTAATGGGGGGCTGAACTTTCACTTAAACGACACCGGGAGTGTCACTATTAATCTCAGCGACCCCGAAAACTATTGATTCGACACTACTGTCGGTCATTTTGGCGATTTTATATTTACCCCTTCCTCACCCTCAACCCCCCCCCCTATGCTAATGGGAGGGGCTGAACTCGCACTTAAACGACATCGGGAGTGTCACTATTAATCTCAGCGACCCCGAAAACTATGGATTCGAAGTTGATATCAGTCGATTTAGATTTTTTATATGTGCCCCCTGCCCCCTGCCCCCCTAGGGCTGCTTGGGATATCTTATTGTGAATCTAAACCATTCTCGAATTTACTTAATCGCACACACAAAATTTCATAAAAATCAGTCAAGCCGTTTAGGAGGAGTTCAGTGAGATACACACAGACAGAAGAAATATATATATAAAGATATATAACGCGTGTGTGTGTGTGTGTGCGTATTATAATTCAAATATTAGTACTGGTTACAAATCTAAAATTTTTGTAGTCGTTGGCTGCACGAGTGGTCGGGACTGAGTATTCAGTATTTGCCTGTGTGTTCAGTATCTGCCTAGAGCAGATGTTCCTGCTAATGTACTATCTATTCAGTATCTGTCTGTGAGGCAGATGTTCCTGCTAACGTATTATCTATTCAGTATTTGCCTGTGAGGTAGATGTTCCTACTAACGTACTATTTATTCAGTATCTACCTGTGAGGCAGATGTTCCTGCTAATGTACTATCTATTCAGTATCTGCCTGTGAGGCAGATGTTGCTTACGGACGTACTATCTATTCAGTATGTGCCTGTGAGGCAGATGTTCCTGCTAAAGTAGTATCCATTCAGTATCTGCCTGTGAGGCAGATGTTCCTGCTGACTTACTATCTATACATTATCTGCCTTTGAGGCAGATGTTCCTGCTAACGTACTATCTATTCAAACTATATATATACAGGGTGTCCATAATTAAAGTCCCACATTCAAAAGGCTGCAAAAAAAGAACCACTGGTCAGAATGACTTCAAATTTCAACTGAATATACTGGAAGAAGTGGGAAACGATTTGGCATAATAAAAAAGTTCCAAAATGTATCAATAGATGGCGCTGTAACATTTTGGAAACTTTTTTTTTATTATTATGCCAAATCGTTTCCACCTTCTTCCAGTATATTCAGTTCAAATTTGAAGTCATTCTGACCAGTGGTTCATTTTTTGCAGCCTTTGAAAGTGGGACTTTAATTATGGACACCCTAATTGTCCATAATTAAAGTCCCACTTTGATATATATATATGTATATATATATATATATGTATATATATATATATATATATATATATATATATATATATATATATATATATATATATATATATATATATACATATATATACATATATATACATTTATATATATATATATATATATACAGTAACCACCGCTTATATTGATCAGTGGTTATAAGAATCAACCGTTTATAAGAATCAATATCGCCAAAACAAAAACAAATGAATTATTTCCATGTTAAAATTTTTGCTTTAAAGAATCAGTCCACCGGTTTTAAGGATCATCTTACACTCTTCGCTTTCCTTTCATTTTTCCAAAAAAGCCATTTGAACCCTCAAAAGGCACGAAGTTCTTTCTTTATTCTTTTAAAGAAGGACTGATAAGATGGGATGGAATACAGTCGTAAAATGCATCCCTTCCTTTGTTAGACAAAACATAATAGTTTCCCCTTAAATGCTTTAGCTAAACACTGTCCTATTAGCTTGACCCATGACCATCTCATCCGTCTGGGTCCGATTTGACTTTTCTCGACTGACAAACAAAGACGGGGAACTCTTTTTTTCCTACCTCCCACATCCTGGTTGCGGGTCCCTGGACCCTGAAAAGCATAAATCTTGCCCACTATTTAAAGTGCCCACTATTTCACTCAGGCAAACGTGACATTAGTAGATTCAGCACGTTATCAAACCGTGAAACGTAAGCTAGAAGTTGAATCTTCGTCTGAGACTACTGGTACTGAAAGAGGTATGTATAAACAGCCTCCTGAAAACTTCATTACGTCAAACTACTATAGAAAACTCCTGTAGTTGAAATGTTAAAACTGTTAAGCAGGTATGTTGTAACAAATATTGGATTTTTTTCTTCCCTTACTATATATAATCATGTGTATGTACTTATAGGTCTCGAAATTAAGCTGTATTATTAAAATTATAAAAAAATGATTTTAATAAAAGATAATTAACGTAAATTAAAGAGTATGTTGTGGTAAATTATCTCATATATGTATGTATAGGTGTGTGTGCCTGTTCAAAAACCTAAATTTCGGCCATAAGAATCAACCGCTTATAAGAATCAAAAACAGTAATAAAAAACGTGACTCTTATAAGCGGAAATCACTGTATGTATATATATATATATATATATATATATATATATATATATATATATATATATATATATATATATATATATATATATATGTATATATATATATGTATATGTATATATATATATGTATATATATATATATATATATATATATATATATATATATGTATGTATATATATATATGTATATATATATATATATATATATATATATATATATATATATATATATATATATATATATATATATATATATATATATATATTTATACACTGCTCAAAAAAATTAGGGGTGCAAGCAAAGAAATTAAGAAAACCGTGCGAGACAGCCACGTATTGGCATAAAATGGATGGTACATGCGTATCAATGCGCAATACAGAAATAAAAGACTTAAAAAAAGTTGTAATTAAGCTTTAATTCTTTGAAAACATGGAAAAAACATGAAAAGATGATTTAGGGCAACAATTTGGTTACATGTTAACGATAAAAAAAAGTATTCTTTAGGAATGATGCAAGATTTTTAATATGGCGTGTGGTCTCCTCGAACAGCTAAGACTGCTGCACACCTGTTTTCCATGGATGCGATGATGTTATCGATAAGACTTTGGGGAATACTGTTCCACTCCTCAAGAAGTGCAATCTCCAAGTCTCGGAGAATAAAAGGAGGCCTTGTTCTAGCAGCAATGCATCGTCCGTGCATTCCCAAACATGTTCGATTGGATTCAGGTCAGGAGAGCACGCTGGCCATTCCATACGCTTTATTGTTTCAGCTTCAAGCATGTTCTCCAAAAGACGAGCTGTATGCGGTCTGGCATTATCATGCTGGAAAACAAAGGAATCTCCAATGGCTGCAGCGTAAGGTATGACATGAGGTCTCAGTATCTCGTCTGCATACATTCGGGCCTTCAAAGTACCATATCGAATGATATGCAGGTCCGCACGTCCACCTATGCTGATTCCACCCCTACGCGACACTACGTTGTGTTTGTCCGGATTCAAGTCTGCCTATAGTACGCCATGCCATGGATTCCGGTAAATCACGTTGTTGAGACATTTTCAAGTCACCTTTAAATTCCGTTAAAACCACGTGCTCCCCTAATTGTTTGGAACAGTACATATATATATATATATATATATATATATATATATATATATATATATTGATTGTAATAATTTAAGACTCCGGGTAACTAAAATTATTCAGAGTCAATCTACTATATTAAAATACAATTTTATTAAATGTAAGTCGGTAAATTTTTACAACAATTTACAGATTTGTTGATCTACCTCTAGACATAGAGGGAACTGGCCTTCTTAATAGCCAAATAATTTCGATGAGAAGATGTCGGCAAGTACAGTCACGAACTGAAAACTATAAGGTTGGTACGCAACCTCTAGAGCATACAGCTCTGAAAATAGAGTAGCTTCGTAAGGAAAAGTTCTTGCTCCCGAGAAGGTTATAGAGCGGGCTGCTCTGAAATATAAATATAACTTCTGGATGAAGTAACGTGCTAACAAGAAGCCTATAGAGCAGGATGCTCTGAAATAGCTATACTTCAGGGTGAAATATTCTAACTGACGAGAAGCCTAGAGCGGGCTGATCTCAAAAGTTAAGACTTCAGGATGAAGTCGGTCGCTCAAGGACCTCTGACACGAAAGGTGCTCTCTGGATGAGAGTCTCAACCAAGTCTGCTAAAAAAAATGGATTTTCTCTCTCGGCTCCAGAACTCTCGCTTCCGGTCACGTGACTGCAAATTTTTAGGTTGGCTGGCCGAATTTGTGACGTCATGTTCGTTGGCTGTGATTCGTTTTTCTGACGACGCCACGTTGCCGGCTCTTATATTCAGCTGATCCAAAAATCATTACTTCATGTCGGAATAGCCATTAGTTTACGTACTCCCAGGGGCGGCAGATAGATGTGACACTATTCTCTGCTTCCTGACACCTTGACGCCGATCTATAGAATATTCGTAGGTCACCCGTTGGGGGAAGTCCGGCTGTCTTGGGGATTTTTTGGGAAAGTCGTAACGAATTGTTACAATCCCTCATTTCTTGAAGGAGATTTTGGCATAATGGCAAAATCTGAAAATCACGGTTAGACACAGCTCACTTGATACATCATTAGAGGCAATGAATTTAATTTACTACACAATTATTACTACATTTAATTTACTACACATGTTACTACATTTACTCTAATACATTATGATATTACCTCGTTACCTAATACATTAATACGGTAATTTATTTACACAATTCATTAATTATTTTCACACTCTACATTAATTTATTTACAACATTTCGCCTTAGTTAAGGTTTCTATTCTGCTATCAAACGGCTTGGGCAATCGGCATGACCTATCAATTTACCAGATTTGTGGACAATTTGATAATTGAAATGCTGTAAGGCAAGTATTGAAATGCTGTAAGGCTGTAGGTCGATCTCATAAAGCCTTTGGTTATTTCCCGCATTTGTCTTAAGAAAAACGAGCGGATTGTGATCCGTCTCGATGGCGAATCTCTGCGGTCTGTTTTGTGCAAAATTATGCCGATACCAATGTCGGATGCATCGGTTTGCAGGATAATTTCTTTGGCGAAGTCCGGAGCGTACAAAACAGGTTTCTTGGTTAGTTTTTTTTCAAATCTTGAAACTCTGTATTGCACGGCTCCGACCATTCAACTTTCTCCCCAATTTTAAACTCCTTTCTCACTGACCCTTTATTGTAATAAGTTTTTCTTTTAACTTTAATCTCCCTTTCGGTTTCGGAAGCGATCTTCTGATAGCTCCGTAGCCCATTCATGAACTTGACACCATACTCTTTAACCCCATTAGTCTCCGGCGAATTCCTACACCATTTTCCGAAAAGTAGTGTTTTTTCTGCACCCTTAATTTCTTCCTAAATATCAGTTCGGCGATGCTAAAAACCATAAACATATGAGTCATGTTTCCAAGTGCCAACATGACAGAGGGTAGCCCTACCTCCCAATTCTCTTTTGCCTCAAGGCAGATAACTTTCAAGAGTCGTTCAATGGTGCGGTGAAAGCGCTCGACGGGATTGCTTTGCGGATGCAACATTGAGTTCCATGTCACCATGTTCGAACTTCCTCCAGAAACGTGGTCGTTAATTTGCTGGTGAAATAGGTAGCATCATCTAATTGTAATTCCTTCGGAAACCCTATCCGACTGAAAATTTCTAATAGAGTATCCGTCACATGTTCTAAGTTTAAAGAACTCAAAGTTATGGCTTCCGGATACCTGGACGCCATGCAAAAAGCGTTTAAAATATATCGGTTTCCTTTTGGTGGGATCTGCAAAGGACCAATGATCTCTACGTTAATTCCCGTGAAAACCTCCGTAATTACTGGGACTAATTTAAGCGGGGCTTTCTTCAGTTCTTTCGATTTCCCTATCCTATGACACAGGTCACATGACCTAACATAATCTGCACACTCTTTTTCGCACTGGGGCCAAAAATAATTTCTTAATAACTTATCTTTCATTTCGGTCATCCCTTTATATAAAGCTACGCCATCGTGGCATAAACTCAAAATCTCGTACTTAGATGGTACCATAGATTATTTTCTTTCCTCTCCTCTGTGATCTCGGGGTTTCCTAAAAATTAATTCATTTTTGACCACAATTTCCAGGGTTTTCTGTGGCTTAACCTTTTCCCAAATAGATTTAAGTTCAGGGAAAATTTTTTGCTCTAAAACGAGAGTGTCGGCACTCTCTTCCACTAACGCATTTTTGGTCTCGGCGACTATTGGAAATTCAAGTTCTTTTAATTCATCCGGCGAATTTACCTGGGGTTCCTGCGACTCAGTAATTTGCTCGGTCGCTTTCCTGTTCTCTACCGTAATTCCCGTTTGAATTTCCTCCCGCATCCCTCGACTTTGGGTGACGACGGCATTAACGCTAGCTTGTTTTAAATTTTGCGTCTCTATCAACTCCTCAGTGGAATTTCCCAGCAAGTAGTGGTTAATTTCCACACTCTTACCTACCACGGATGCCTTTGCTATCACCTGGCCGAATTCAGGGCTCTCAAATGTTACGCGAGCTAAAGGTAAACGTATAAATTCATTTTCCAACGGCTGTTTGAGCCAAATATTTTCTCCGTTGAAATCTCCGGGTTTAACTAATTTAACTGGGCACAAATCTACGCTACTCCTGCTATCACGTAATAATACGGTTTCGACCCGATTCACGTAAGCTTCGCTTAAGTAGGGCTTAAAAGCAAGAGAAAAATGTTTCGTCGTAACTAAGTTGTTTATGATTTCGCTGGATTTTTTAAATTCAGGACAGTTAGGACGGATATGTCCATTCTGACGACACTGAAAGCTGATGGGGCCACTTCGCTTGTCATACTCCCCGATCCTCCAATCATTATAATTTTTATTAGCAGCGTTGCGCCACTCTTTCGGACATGATTCCTCTACTCCCGTTTTCATCGTGGGACTAAATTTCTCTGACTGTTTAGGGCGGTCTACCTTTTTCTTTTCGGGTGATTTAATTTGCGTCGGTTTCTTTACGAATCGGCGGGTCGACTCATACGCGTCTAGCTTATTTACTAAGGTTTTAGGGTCATTTTGTGATCCCCATACATCTACGAAATGATCTTTAATTTCCGCTGGTACGCGTCGCTTTATTTGGTCGGCTACCATAAGTTCTTTGAGTGACTCAAAATCTTTAACTTCAATGCCATCTAACCATCCCTCTAAATAGCTCCTCAATTCAAATATTAAGTCTTTCCACAAATCACCGTTCTTCCGTTGATGGGTTTGGAACTTTGTACGGAATGCTTCGGCACTGAGTTTAAACCTGTCTAGCAGTACTGACTTAACATATTCGTAATTATCATTTTTTTCTTCAGGTTACCTGAAGATTATTCCCGCTATTTCACTCGGCAAAAGGCTTAGTAACTCTGACACTAAATCACAATCGTTAATTTGCAATTTCCTAGCTTGCCTATCAAACAGATTTAAGAATAAAGCTATGTCTATCTTTTCGGCATCATACCTCTGCATTACTAATTAAACATGCCTAGGCGGGTTCCCGCTTTCTGAGTTCACGGAATTCACACTACTGTTTTCCCCAATTTGTATGATTTTAAGTTTTTTCAAGCTCAAAAGGGCGTTCTGCTTCTTTCTCCAATCTCTCGGCTTCTTTAAGCTCATGCAATTTTCTATCTTCTATGAGATTTTGGAGAATATTTTTCTCGCTCTATTCCTAGAAACCTCCACTTTCTGAAATCTTTCTTGCCAGATCGATTATTCTATCCGTTTCTTGTA
Organism: Dolomedes plantarius; assembly: GCA_907164885.2. Classification (NCBI taxonomy): domain Eukaryota; kingdom Metazoa; phylum Arthropoda; class Arachnida; order Araneae; family Dolomedidae; genus Dolomedes; species Dolomedes plantarius. The sequence goes on from OU015501.1 coordinate 33,246,494, forward strand.
TTTCTACGCGCAGCTCAAAAGCTAAATTCTACAAGTCAATTTTCCTGTATTTTGTTAAAAACGACATTTTGCCTCTTTAACTAACTAATAGTAATCCCTCTTTAACCGCTTATCCACAACTTAACCTTACCGGAAACTTTGGAATCTTGACCTCAGACACAACAAAAGAACTGGTCGTTCACTTTTGCTCGCGCTTTAACAATAGCCCTGTCAATTTCTGAGAATTCTACTGCTACGTTCTTCCAAGAAAAGGGGTTCTGGTGTACTCCGAAAGATTACAGTTTAACAGTAAATCATAACATGGCATATAGAATTCAAAGATGTTTAAAATTTTTCAGACCAAATTTCACACACATAATAAATCAAATGCTACTTCAATATAATCTTAAGCACTCTACACAACTTCAATAATGAAATAAATTAATTTGCAATACATAATTACTTAATTTCAATAATTGACTAAATTAATTGGCAAAACACAGTTACTTAATTTCAATTTCGAATAAGTAATTAAATCAGATTATTCACAGTTCTAGTATTCATTTACCAAATATTTGTTCATTCACTTTTTTTTTAAATTTTAAACACATTGCATATGATTAACTTTTAACTTTATTCTTTTGCATAAACAATTCTAATACTTCATTAATTTATTTTAACTAAATTAATTAATTTCTCACAGATAATTTACTTATTCCAATTCAATAGTTATTTCCCATGAAGCATTAATTTACACATGCTAACATTTACACAAATTCTAATCAATTAATTTACTTTTAATAAATCAATCAATTACTTTGTCTCTAATGAGAACAGGTTTACCTTGTCTAATTTGAAGACTCGATTGTATGCTCTCATTGAAGCTAGGCGAAGTCTTTCCAGGCGGGTCTGGGGGAATTTCCTTGTTTAGTATGCAGCCCCAATACTTGATCGCTACACAAGTCCACTGTTGGTTCGCTGTTCACTGCTGTATACTGGTAGTTGTGATGCACACACTTGGAAAGGGACGTCCGCAATAAAAGTCCTAGATGGGCTTCCTACTCTAAATTCCCTACTTCGAAGGGGTGGTTTGCCTATTTTTTCATTAATGACAAAATCCGGACAAGCTGCCACCATTTAATTCAGTAGACAGTGGTAATTTAAGACTCCGGGTAGCTAAAAATATTCAGAGTCAGTCTACTATATTAAAATACAATTTTATTAAATTTAAGTCGGAAAATTTTTACAACTATTTACAGATTTGTTGATCTACCTCTAGACATAGAGGGAACTGGCCTTCTTAATAGCCAAATAATTTCGATGAGAAGATGTCGGCAAGTACAGTCACGTACTGAAAACTATAAGGTCGGTACGGAACCTCTAGAGCATACAGCTCTGAAAATAGAGTAGCTTCGTAAGGAAAAGTTCTAGCTCCCGAGAAGCTTATAGAGCGGGCTGCTCTGAAATATAAATATAACTTCTTGATGAAGTAACGTGCTAACAAGAAGCCTATAGAGCAGGATGCTCTGAAATAGCTATACTTAAGGGTGAAATATTCTAGCTGACGAGAAGCTTAGAGCGGGCTGATCTCAAAAGTTAAGACTTCAGGATGAAGTCGGTCGCTCAAGGACCTCTGACATGAAAGGTGCTCTCTGGATGAGAGTCTCAACCAAGCCTGCTAAAAAAACTGGATTTTCTCTCTCGGCTCCGGAACTCTCGCTTCCGGTCACGTGACTGCAAATTTTTAGGTTGGCTGGTCGAATTTGTGACGTCATGTTCGTTGACTGTGATTCGCTTTTCTGACGACCATAGGACCATAGGACCATAGGACAAGTGTTCTAACTGAGTTGCCTAGGCCAACGCCTTCAAACTCAGATATTTCATAAAAGTAGCAACGAAGAGCTGGAATTGTTCAGAAGTAGAAAAAGTTCGTTAAGTGACGTCAAAAGTTCAGGAATTGCTTCACAAAAAGTGAAGCTATGAGGTTTCTGGTCTGTACATAGGAGGGTGAAAATGGGCAGTTCTGATTGGATGTCTCCTGGATCTACGAGTTGATATGCTGATGGGGGTGCAGTCAATGGCTGTCTGTAAGCTGGATTTCAATTGGCAAGTTTAGAGATAATAGAATAAAGTGATTCGATAGAGAGATAAGGTTTGGAATCCGTGAGTTCTAATACTACGAAAATGAACAAAACCAAAAGGATTTGCTGTCAGACAAAATAATTAAGTTAAAAAAAAGTTTAAGGATAGAAAATAGGTTTTTATTTTATTTTATAAAATTTTTAGTTGTTTTTTTGCCTTGGCAAGCCAAGTATTGCTTTTATATTTTTATATTATTTTGTGTGACGACGCCACGTTGCCGGCTCT
>OU015501.1:33256339-33283839 GCA_907164885.2 Dolomedes plantarius
CTTCATTTTCATTAATCTGAGGATCATTCTGCGCCAGCTCCGGAACATATTCTTAATTTCTATTTGTCCCTTGGTATCTTACCTGGTGTCGTTTGTTGGGAAATGATATTCCAAGACGATATTAACTGGATCTTCAAAATTCCGAGTCTGGAACCGCCAGCATCGATCACCAGCTACTGCCATGACCATCCCACAGCAAGCTCATAGTGTGGTCCAGAAGGAGCATTAGTATCAACGCTCTCCAAGTTCTTAGTCCAGCTTTTCCATTTGGCTCTTCCTATTACTGGACCCGTATTTTTCTGTAAGACCCTTCACACTCGAGTTTTTTTCCTCAAAGGTTCAGTTTTTAAATGTTTTCTCTCAAGGTCGATCTCAAGCGACCACACAGACAGAAACCATTTACTACATTTTTTGGCTATTGCAGAGATCCTTGCCAGCTCTTTGAATCCTATTTGTGATATCATCCAGGCAAGCCTTTATACTTTGCTTTTTCACCAAGCCTATTTACAAGGACCAAGCTCCAAATTAATTTCTTATAAAGTTCTTGCACGTCCATATTTTTATATGAAAACGCTCACAGATGCAAATCCATGTGACCACAGCTCCCAAAACAACATTTATTCATCAATGATATGTGGCCATTTCCCTGTCCTCTACTGTCCACTTTTAATAGACCACATCGTGACGGTCTCTGGCCATTGCGAAATCTACCCAACTTCATCCTAAACTACTAAAGAATACCTGTTCAGAATCGTTATTGTATAAATACTCTAGTCCGAATTAGGCTGCAACAACCTGAATCCCCTGGCTACTTTGATCGTTTACCTCACCGCTTCAAACTATATTCCAAGCTTTGAAATCTCCCAATATTACTACCGTGGTGGCCCAACATTAACATGTGGTACCTTATTAAAAGTTCCTTCATCAAAGGGAAGACCAGATCAGGCGGTTCGGAAGGAGGAAAGTGACACAATATAATCAGCACATCTCTTTCCAATAAAATAGGATGGACGTGCCATTCCCTTAGAACTTCGATTGCTACTATTTCTTATTGGATATTAGTGCGGCCCTCGGGATACCATTGGCATGCACGACAGAAGCTGCTGAGGGGAAATTCCCAACCTTGTCAAACTTGAGCATATAAGGTTTTTGAAGAGCTATCACATCATAACCATTAAGATTTGCACACAACAGGTGCACAGCAACTATACAATGACCTACGTTCCGTTGGCCAATAACTAAGCGACCCATAGTTGATCCGTAACTGAAGATCCTATTTCTCATGGGCTCGCTTGCAGCATCGTAGGTCGAATAATTCGTGGTTTATTTCATGTCCGAGCCCATATTGCGCGTTTTTCAAACGACAGTTTTAACAGTTTTTTTTTGGGGGGGGATTTTTTTTCTTTACCCTCTTCAGTTTTAAGCCCTCAGACCACGTGAAGGTATTCTTCAATCAAAAAAGCTATTTTTGAAAAGTTCGAGATTAATTGATCGCTTTTGAGAGAGGTCATATACTCTGGGCCATTTACACTTCTCTAAAACAAACCAAATATAAATACTGAATAGTTACATTCCCGCCGAGGGAGGGTTTTAAGTGCAAGTTTGTTTTCCCTTTTGAAGAGAATGCTAAAAATTTTATCTGGGTAAAAATCTTTTCGGGAATGACAGATTCTTTTATCTGCGATGGGAAAGAAATGCATGTATAAAATGAAAAATATTTTATGTTGTTACGTTTTATGAGATAAAATATGATTGCTGCTCGGAAAAACTTTTTGATCGGTCTGTATAATTTATAGAGCTCTGTTTATGAAAGTATAGTCAAAAGAAACAAATGCTTCATTTTGTTCTATTTGTCTTCATGTTTATAACTGTCAATTGGCATAGTCCTTTTCAAGTAAGAAAAGGTCCGTTACTAATATCCTTAGACTCAGACATCAAATATTCTCACCAATTGAATAAAAATGATCCTAAAGGTTTTGTACTGAAAATTTAAAAGGATATCGCTCTAAAAAAGATTGGTTGGATGATCCTCTGGTAATAGACAGTACGTCAGAGGTGGAGTTGACTTTATATACTTTTTTGTATATTATATGTATATACTATGTATACGTTTTCAACAAAGATCACATAGCTGGTTGTAAAATTTACACTTTTTTTCTTTGCATAATCAAGTAAATTAGTAAGAAGTAACTATCTTTTAAAGGTTCCTAAAAAAAAACAATTTTGTAATTATTTTAATCGCGTATTGTAAAGTATCTGTTTGAATGATAGAATGTGAGTCAAAATTTGTTCGATAATCAGTGCATATTAAAGTAGAATGTAAGTATTTTTTAATCACGGTCTTTAAGGCTGTTGTGTACTAACCCTATTGGATTCGCTCACTTCAATGTTTAACCTATGGAGAAAATTTTCCCAAGGATTGCTGACTTGTAATTAAAGATTTTTTTAAAAATTGTACTCCGTAATAGAGAAAGAAATTGTATACCTTGGGGCATTTTTCGTTTTTAAAAAAAATGCAATTACCATATTAAAATTTAAATTATTCGGGGGAAAAAATCTAGTATAGTGTGTTTTAAACGCTCCTAAATTCCTTTGGTGGACGACAATTTTAAGATGAATCCTGTTGTAAGGTGCAGAAAAGTTCAGGCTATCTGAAAATACCATTTTTATTGGATTATCAGCAAATATGTAGCTGTAAATAGTGGACAAGTTTTCTCCATAGGTTAACATTGAGGTGAACGAATCTAATAGGGTTAATACACAGCAGCCTTAAATGTTTATGTTTTTTCATGTTGTATCAAATCCTCTATTCCTCAGCGGATTTTATCGACCCTCACCTTTGTTATCGTGCGAAGATATATATATATATATATATATATATATATATATATATATATATATATATATATATATATATATATATATATATATATATATATATATATATATATATATATATATATATATATATTACTCTTTAGTATTTTTGTATGCTTCTATATTAAATCGTAAAAAGGGGGCAACCGTTTGAAATTAATCTGTTCAACTTTAATTTATTTCATGTGCATATTATTAAATATCTTTATCATATGCGGTACCAGAATGGAAGGAAGTAAAGATTTGAACATAATAAGAATTAAACTGCCTTTTTTATTACCAATCTATGTCACCACCATATCATAGCATACATTCCTTTGTCAAAATCGTTGAACAAATTTAGAAATATGCCTGTTCTATGCATTTACAGGGGTTAGGAACAATTGCGCTTGTCCTTTGCGTGTATTGGCGCACCGTTTAGTACATACATTTAGTTATGATTAAATTTAATTTTACTGAGAAAAAGTTCTTCAGCTGAAACAAACTGTATTTTGAATAATTTGCTCAAGAACTCTAACTGCATGATTACTTCACTTCAATGTGAAAAAAATAACTGAAACCTGAAAGCGTTAGTTTAAAAGAAATTTTTACATGTCGCTGTAAAACTTTATAAAATCTTTTAAACACGAATAACATCGTTTTGATTATGAAAAATCTTCGTATATCCTAAAATCTGCTGTTAAAAGGAATGTTTTTAATCCGGTAAAAGTGTTAATACAGAATTAGTTAAGATAACGAGTACTAGATAAACGGTACCGCATCAATATGAAAAGAGAACTTAGTTAAATTTTATTCCTGGGGGATTTATCAATTTCTCTAAAAAGTGTTTAATATTTGTAATGGTTGTATATTATTCCATTGCTATCCATATTAGTTATTTAGATTACAAACCGAATAGAATTTGATGTAGCTTAGTGGAAAGGTAGAAGTATATTTCACCGGGATTTTGAAGGTAGACTAGTAAATACGATATTATGTGCGTCGAAATTTTATTTTTCTATTCCAACCTCTTATTGAAACCTTCTATTTTTCTATTCCTTGGTCTTTGGTCAAGATTTTGTATAAATGCTATAAATTCTAACATTTGAAGTGCCTTGTCTGTACATAGAAAAAAAGTAGCCCAAAGAAAGAAATCTAATTCTAAGGACGCAATATTGTTTTCTGATTCATACTTACAGAGGAATTTTCCAAGCAAATATTAAATAATGAAATATTTATAGTAATATCTTAAATAAACCTTACTCTAGAAAGTTTTCGATTTTTGCATATTATTGAATTAAAAACAATTTAGGGGGAAATATTGGTCAAACAGATCTTCTATAGACATTATTTTAAAGCTTTAACTAACATGAAGGATTGATTGTATCGGTACTCCTAGAAGTCAACTAAGCAGGAACAAGATGAAACGTTTGTATATGGGTAAATGTTAAACACGTGAGACATCAATGATCAATGTTATATATATATATATATATATATATATATATATATATATATATATATATATATATATATATATATATATATATACATATATATATATATATATATACATATACATATATATATATATATATATATATATATATATATATATATATATATATATATATATATATATATACATATACATATATATATATATATATATATATCTATATATATAAAACAGTTCCGTAACTGACTCATTCATTCATTCATTCATTCATTCATTCACTGACTGACTGACATACAACGCACAGACCAAACCGCTAGACCTAAAGGGCTGAAATTTTGCATGGCGATTCTTCTAATAGTGTAGGGGTGCACTAAGAAAGATTTTTCAAAAATTCTTCTTAGATTTTTTTAAATTAAATTTTTAAGCTGTTTTTTAAACTTTTTTTACGTTTGCATTTAAAATAATACATTGAGGGTTATAAAATTTATATCACGAGAAAGATCATAAAAATTCCTTCAAAATGAAATTTTTTTCGAATTTTTACCTCCATTTCCTGATTTTTGGTGAATTTTTAAAGATTAATTTTTAGAATTTAATTTATTAAATGCCGATCACGTGACTTCTTTTTCTGGTACTTTAAATAAATTTATCGTCACGTGCATAAAAACTAAATAGATAAAAAAACATTTTTTTTTCTTGCTAATGCGGCAGACGATTGGACATTATTTTGTCTATAAAAATATCCCTTACGATTTTTTTTATAAATATATATTTTTTTCCTACGTCAATTGTATATATTGATCGTCGTATTTATTATAAATATATATATATATATATATATATATATATATATACATATATATATTTTGGCATTAATTGCATACATTCACCGTTGTATTTAATTTGAATGTACTCCGTAGCGAAGTGCGGGTTTTCAGCTAGTATATATATATATATATATATATATATATATATATATATATATATATATATATATATATATATATGCATATACATATATATATATACATACATATACATACATATATATATATATATATATACATACATATATATATATATATATATATATATATATATATACATACATACATACATACATACACACACACACACACACACATATATATATATATATATATATATATATATATATATATATATATATATACAGTGAACGCTCGTTAATTCGAACTCGAAGGTTCCCAGAAAAAAGTTCGAATTATCCGATGGTAAGAGAAAATATATAGCTTTAAATGTGTATCGCTGAAGAAGAAACTCTCCTAGTATGTATAACCCCAGAAAATATATTATACTATGTTATCTAAAGTTAAACATATTAAAAAGCAATACAGACTTACCTTAATCATAAAATGAAGCAGAAGATATGCAGTATAAAGTAAACTTTTATTAAAAATATGAATTACACTTTGGGGAAAAACTGTAAAATGGATGTTTGGTTGTGTTTATGATGCCTACATTGTTCAGTCAGCTTCTCGATTTGAAATAAACATTTCAATTCATTTTCAGAGGAAGGTTCCATCTGAATAAATGCTTTCAGAGTTTTAATAGAGTCCATTATGGCTTTGTCTATTATGGCAGCATTAAAAATATCTTTCGGCAGGTAAGTAGAGAAAAGCCCTGGCAGTTTCCTACCGAAATTAGTGCATACGTCTTCGATTACATCAGAGCTTTGGCCACATACAGTTGATAAGAAATATTGTGACTTGACATAAATCGAGAAAGCCATCCATCACTGCATTTAAAATCTTCAATACTCATTCGAATTGCCAATTCACCAGCCTTCTTCAACACTAGGGGTCCATTTATCGGAAAATTTCGGGATCTAACATCCTGGAACCATAGCAGTAGAGCTTTTTCTAGAACTTCTTGGGACGCCTTTCCCATGCGTTTCCTTCCTCTAGCAAATTTTGATTTTCCCATGAATCTAAAATTGACTCTTTGTTTTTCAAATAAGTTGACAAGGCATTTTTTTTTAATTCTATAGTCAGCTGCTGACTTTGTTTTACATTCGCCATTCTCTACTTTCTTTAAAATTTCTACCTTTGTCTCCAAAGTTAGGGTTTTGTACTTTCCACGTGTAGACATCCTGAATTTTTACACGATCTCATCAAACAATCAGGAAGAAAAACTAGACCACATTAGCTTGTCTGCACTGCAGTTATAACTGACGCAGCTCCCTAGAATCTGTAGTAAAGACTAGTTTTTCTGAAATTCTAAGAAAATCAATCCAAATAAAGGAAAATTGCTTTTTCCGTTTAGCACTAATAAGGACAATAGCTAAGTTTAGCGGACATGCAATAGTCTTGGAATGCAGGCATGTGCCTCTTTACACAGAAAAGAAATTTTGATACACAAAATAATAAATAGAGTGTGTATTTCCTCCATTAAACGAGGAAAAAGAATTTTTTTTGTCAAATTTTTAGTTCGAATTAACCGAAGTGATAAAAATTTAGTTCGAATTTATGAGATATTTTAAACATTAACTCCAATACAAGTTTTTTGGGGCCTTTGGTATAGTTCGAATTAACCGAAAGTTCGAATTAACAGAGTTTGAATTAACGAGCGTCTACTGTATATATATATATATATATATATATATATATATATATATATATATATATATATATTCATACATACATTCATATATATATATATATATACATACATACGTCCACACACACACACACACACACATATATATATATATATATATATATAGACACACATAACAAGACATTTTCTTTCAATACAATATAGCATTAAAATAATATGCGAATTTTTTTTAATACGTTTCTATTTTATCCTGTCTTCCTCTCAGTTTTCCATCACTAAGGAAGAGATATGTCTGGATAACATATCTTGTGAATTTTTCTTTCATAAATTCTGTTGCCGAATACTTTGTGTTCTTTAGAATACAACTTATCAAATTGCGCAAGTCATAAATCTTTGCTGCCTGAAATATCAATTGGATTCCATTTAAGACTGTTATGAAAGAATTTAGACACAAAATAACACCTTCAGGAAAATATATTTGATACATTAATCGTGTAACCCCTAATGTATCAAATCAGAAAAATGTAAATAGTAATAGTAATAATAACTATCTGGATCACGCGATAACTAAACGAGTTAAAGAGGAAGCTTTTGTACTACTCGGCTTTTACCTATGAATACCTTTCTTTAATGTTTAAAATACGTTAGAACAAAATACGATGGAAATGCTTATTTCTGGGACGAAATTGTCGATTACCTGCCAGGCCCTGATTTTCCATTAGGCCCGGTAGTCCTGGGCCTAGGGGCCCTCGAATGTTGGGGGCCCCCAAAAAATTTTAATTTTAAAAGGAAAAAAGAAAAAATTCCCGATTCAATTTTTTTAACTTTACGTTTTTTAATAGATTTTTTTTTTTATATATCCTTTCAAATTTGTTTGATTGATTGGTTCATCATATATAGTTATATATATAGTTCATCATATGTATGTTAAAGTGCATATAAGGGATTAATAAGTTTTTCTGGTTGCATTGTATTGGTGTTTTAATGATGAAGTTAATATGTTGCATTGCTTTTTGTTATTTGGTAATGTTCTAGGCTTCTGTGCTTCAAATAACCAATTCTTGGTAAAATGGTACCTTCACAAGGATTCATGATTATTATTATTATTTTTTTATGTGTCAATTTTGGAAATTTTATGCCCTCATCAGTGTTGGGGGGCCCCCATCCCGAGTTGTGCCTATAGTCAAGAATTTTCTAAATCGGGCCCTGTTGCTTGCTTGAACGTAAAATATGCTCCTGAAAGGGGAGGGTTGTTTCAGGGCTCAGGCCCCCGCGTGTATATCCGGCTGAGACGGTTCTTCTTCAGCAATGCGTTGTTCTGGATTTCGTTGGAGAGCCATCTCCGTTTCTATTCTGCTGTAGCTGAGCGCATATTTGCATCGCCATAATGCACTTCCAAAACGTTGCGCGCTAATGAGACAGAGTAAATGCGAGACCAACACACAGCGAGTACTGGTTCGAGATGACCTTGAATGACTTTGCGAGGGCCTTGGCTGGCTAAGTAGCCCCCCTCCCTTTCACTCCGGACCGGCTCCGCACACACACCCGACCATTGAGGAAACAGCTTCCTGTGCCCGCTCTTCAAACGCACTCGTGCGGATGTCTGCGCAAATAATAACACTGAGAAAATTATTATTTTTTTATAAATAGCGCAGAGAGAGAGCGAGAAAGGGGGGAAGAGTCCGTATGAATGGAAATTCTTTCCAAAAGACACACAACGATTAGAGAACGCTGCAAATTAATTTGCACGACTCGAATGGGTTCCCTTCTTTTACGCAGGTACCCACGACTTCTTTTAATCTGTCCGAAATAAACGAATGCCAACTACTTTCGAACTAAATAATAGCTCTTCATCAGGCCGGAGAGCTGACTCTATCAACAATTCACATATACCAAATACATTATGCAAGTACTGTATTTTTCGGACCATAAGACGTCAGAAGATAACGTTAAAATAAAATTAATATTTTATTATGTATATTTTACATATTGTATATCTATGGTGCCCGGTATAAAGGGCTTCAATCAAAAAAAGTAATTTTTAGATATTCCTTAGTATTGGTAATAAAAAATTAAAAAATTAAAAAATTAGAAATTTCTTTTGACTTGTATAAAAGGCGTAAGTCTGTCAATTTTGTATACAAAAGTACATTTCTTTGTACAAAAGACTCAAGTCGAAAATTTTATTCTTCTGCGATTGGTATAAAAACCTATAACTTGGTTAATTTAAATAACTGTTTTTGACTTAAGCCCTTTATACCGAGAACCATATATATATATATATATATATATATATATATATATATATATATATATATATATATATATATATATATATATATATATATATATACTCACGGTGGAGTCTCGATTTATCGTTTTTCAAGGGACCGGATGAACTGAACCATAAATGCGGGAACATAACAAAGCAATATGATCGTCGGGACTGGGTGAAATAAATGACACATACGAGGAAACGATGATTCGGAGAAAGATCAATCGAGATTCTACTGTATATATATATCAAATAATGTAAATAATTCAACACGAAATAATACACATAAAGAAGGCATAGACAGCCGAGCAAATGAACTGAAAAACTACCCTAGCGTTGAAAAATTTTAACTTATATATGTATTAATATATATATATATATATATTATTCATTATATTTATCTTTATTAAGTAAGAAATTTAAAATATATATTCCTAGCCAAATACAAAATATTCTTTTCTAAAAATCCTCCCATAAATTTGAGAGACTTCTTATCATGCGGTGCGTCTTATGGTCCGAAAAATACGGTAGTTATTTCATTATTGATTTAATCATTAATTCTAGAAAGAAACGGCTATTATTTATAAAATATTCATATAATTTAAATGTTAGCAATAAATAAACTTTAGTTCTAACATTTGTTAAACTGAACAATGCATCGCTTTTATGCACCGTTCATAATGACGAACATGGCGTATATTCTGGAAGTGACGTAAATGAACGGTTTCAGTTTATAAATAAATACTGTATTATCTTGTAAATAGTTTCATGTAAGCTAGCATTCATATAAGTAATAGATGTTGTACGGTAGCTAGGGTAAAAAAATAAGAGAAGAGGGGTATCAGTAAAATAAACGAGAAAAAAGAACTATTTCACGATACCTGATGTTTCCCTTTAGCTAGTAATTTCTGTTTATTTAATCAAATCATTATTTCAAATTTTGAACAATTCTGAAAACATATTTACAGTATGAAAAAATAATTTTCTTTTGAAAGTTTACCCACTTCAGTAGCATCGAATGCTGCCCCATTCGAAAGGCTATAAACGTTTTTAAGGAACGTTTTCTTGGCTCAGTTGATCTGGTCGAGATGATCTCTGTATACAAGTGCATTTTGAAATGTGTCACACTGATTTTATGCATTTGGTCGAGATAATCTCTGTATACAAGATGTGTATTTTGGAGCTTGCTTCATTGATTTTATGCATTTGGTCGCGATGAACTCTGTATACAAGATGTGTATTTGAAATGTCTTATTAATTTTATGCATTAAATTTTACAATAAACTTAGATTAAATTTTAATGAAGTGAAGTTATTGATTATTCAAGTTGTATCTGAAACATATCGCTGCATGCTACGTGTCTCTCTTTGTTGCTTTAATTCATGCAGGAAAACATGTCGCCGCGTTATTAATTGATTTAAATTTGATACGCATACCACATCTATATATTTAAGTTGCTAAGCCGACTTTTTGGGCAGTCCGAGAGAGAAAACTACTGCATCAATTTACTTCATTTTGGTCTTAAACGAAAGATTGTAATCTGTAAATTTGTCAAATTTGGTTTTTGTAAACGCAATTTCTATTAATTAGCGATAATTTACAATTAAAAATTGATTTCTGCGCATGGTCAGTGGCATGTTTAAATCTGGCTTTAGAAACTCACTGTTTTTGCGCATGCCCAGTGACATGTTTTAAACGATAAACACGTTTATTCCGAGCAGTCTCTCTCTCTCTCTCTCTCTGCCATTTTTATTTTTATGATAATTACTTTTGTGAAATAAAAGACTAAACCTGATGGAAACTGTTTATTTCTCGCTGTTTAATTAGCGATAATTTACAATTTAAAAAAATTGCTTTCTGCGCATGCTCAGTGACATTTTTAAATCTCACTTTAGATACTCACTAAGCATGAGGCCGCTTAAACATTAATTTATTAATTTGTTTATCTAGCCGTCATGTTTTGACGGGTACCAACTAGTCATCATTTAATACGCAAAACAATGATCAGTTATGCGGATAAAATGGAAAAAGCATTCCTTCAGTAGAATTAATGAATATATAAACACTGGATTCCATATTATCCGAGACTGAATTCCGAATTATCCATTTTGGGGATTATCTTTGCACCCCGTCCCATCTCTCGCCAAAATTAAAAATTGTCCCAAAGATTATCAACATCTCTAAGAAATAAAAAAAAGGCAAACATTTTACCCAAGAAAAATGGACAAAGTAAGTTTTACAAATTGTCATTAAACATCATGTGAGACAGTGTTTCAAACCTCTAAACGTTAGTCAAATTAATTTTTTTCACTTAAAAAAAATAATATGTAAATAATTTTTTCTTGTAAAAAGTTCCAAATTCTCATTTCCACCCATTTTTTTTACGTTTCGTTTCTTTTCATAAATAAAAAATACTGAAGGGGATTTATTTGATACTCTTTTATAGGAGTATTTATTGATAAGAGTAAACAAATATTTTAATGAGTTTATTTTTTTTTTTTTATAAAAGTAACTCTTCAGTGAGGAAAGATATCTTCCTCACTATGTAACCTGAAACTATAACTATGAAGTAATGATTAATTTCAGTTGTATGTATTTGGTAGTAGACGTAGAAAATATACTTGAGCTTCTGTTTACAATTCCATTGTTTTTTAAAAACAGTTATCATTCAATCCGACTGATTGACAGTTTCTTTGATTAGATATATTTAAAAAGAACTTCAACTGGTGAGAAATTCATGAATGCTTTTTCATAGATTTTTCGAAACCTCTTCTTTAATTTGTTCTTTCTCAGTGAGAGTTTTTCTTTGTTTACTCTTGAAAAACAAAGAGAAATTCTCTTGTAGATGACCTAGAACCAAAGAGAACTGTAGAGGCAAATGTTTGACGTATTTCGGCAGAAGAATTTTGTACAAATGAGTAACAAATAAGACAGAAAAGGAACGTTCTTCCAAATAATTAGCATTTCCGTTTTTCAGCTGCTCTAACATAGATTTATGAAGAAACCGTGTTCGGAGAAACAGAATGAATAAGAAAAGGAGCGATGCGACACTTCCTAATTATCGCACACCAGAGGCAGATCATTTTAACAACTAAAGTAACCGCTTGCTCCTAAACAATATAGCAAGATAGCAAGTTTCCTGCAGTTCACAGATGTCATATTTCGGGAAACGGAACCTTGATAGAGGAAACCCTTTTTATCTCGTTCGTCATTGGAGGATTAGACGTTTTCTCCTGTGGGAAAGAGAAAATTGCCGGACTATTCGAACAAAGCAATTTTTCTTAAAAATGAAAATTATAAGGATGTGGTCGGTACATAAATAGAATGAGTGCATAACAGTACATACATCCTTGTCGTTAACTCAGGAAATCTAATTCCGAATACGACAATCGTTAAATTCTAATTCTAATAACTTAAAGTTCTCGACATTCGTTATTCCTTGATTAGCTATAAGAATCCAGTTGTGTGTTTTTCAAGGATAAAATTGATACTAAAATATTATTGTACGCAGTTAATTAAAAGGAGAGAAGAGAGGAAAGGATTTATTTAATTAGTTCAAGAAATGTGTTTTTCTGGATATTAGGAAATTTTGTGATTGGTTTTTTTTATTAAAATATTCAAGGGTCTTGCAATCTAACGATGTACAAGAATCAAGAAAAAAGCGGATATACGTAATAATTAATAACAGTACTGTGAAAATTAATTGGGACAAGCTTAATTTTTCATAAAATTCGTCCTTTCCCAGGGATTTTCTGTCTGAAACCGGTTTAAATTGCATTTTGTTACGAAGAGAGGTTGGCCTTGACTAGTCTAAACTGGTTTGACCACGTGATCATCAAACGTAGAGCATTTTCGCGTCAGTTGCGTTTCAGCTGCTGTAAGAAGTGGTCGATTGTGTGAGTTGTCTGGTTCTCACGTGTATGAAAAAATGGATATTACTCCGAGGAAAAAGACTAGAATTGTTTCCCTTTGTCAGCATACCTCTATGACTGTGAGGGATATTGCTGCAACAGTTAGAGTTAGAAACTCCAGTGTTTCCAGGATTATTAATCAGCAAAATAAGTTTGGGACAGTTTCTCTAAAACGGAAGAGTAAATGTGGACGCAAACATTCGTTTGCGTCCACATTTACTCTTCCGTGTTATGTGGACGCAAACGGACCTCGGACAACACCTCGGGCAGACAAATTTCTTGTACGAAATAATAAAATGCATCCTCGCAAGACAAGTACAAATCTTTAGAGAGAATTATTGGCTACTGGTGTGAGCGTTGATTCATCGATAGTATGACGAAGGCCTATTGAAACAGGGAGATGGCCAAGAACACAAGCCCAAAAACAGTTATTATCACATGCAATGAAGAGAAAACGTTTGTATTGGGGCAGGAAATATCAATCCTGGACTACATAAGACTGGAATAAGGTTGTATTCAGCGCCTAGACGCATTTTTTGTGTGCAAGGTTGTAAGGTATACATAAGATTCGATTCACAAGAATCGAACATTTGAGTGAATGAATTATAGAAGCTGCTTGAGATATGCTAATTTCGGCATACGCGCTTGGTATAAATACCAAGCAGCTTGATTAATACAGAGGAAGAAGAAGGTTTTGTTAAGGTTGATAGATAAGCGAGTTAAGGGAGCTACGAGGAAAGCAGCTCCAGGTGCTATCCTGCGCTAGTGCTTAGGGGGCCAAAAGTTTACGTGGCAGTACTGCTGGTTTGACTCTCTGCTGGTTTGTGAGTATTTGCAAAAAGTATTTCTATTGAATGTTAATATATATTCCGTACAAGTAGTACGTATGCTTAATTCTGTAAAAGCAAATTCTATATGTGCAACGAATTCAATAAACATTGTTTCATGTATAAACTGTGTTTGTATCAAATTCAAATAGAGTGCCCCTTAGAAGTATTCTCTATACTGGCGCCCGAAAGTTTATATATACCCTGGTTGTTATCGTTACATTTATAACGAACAACATAATTGAAGTTAAACTGTGCACTGTGTACTTATATTGATAAAATTGTTGCAAGTACTTATATACTATTTGAAAATGAGTGTTGTAGAACAAAACCCTATTGGAAATTTTCCTCGGGTAATTATGGTTCAGCAAATTGCGCCATTCGAATTCACATTCAATGGCGGCCCCTCAAGCCAATTCCTAAAGAAAATTGAGCATTACTTTCAGCAACAATGCACCCCAGAGGGGGAGAAACTTAAAATTCCTCTAGCCGCTTTAAGAGGTAGTGAATATCAGTGGTACACGTGTATGCAAAGCAGTAATCTGATTTTTGACTATTTGTCATTCAAGCAACAGTTTCTTAGCGTTTTTCCAAAGACCTTTAATCAAAGTCAAATTGAAGCGGAAATTTATTCGCTAAAGCAACGTGAAGGTCAGTTCTGAAAATAGTGCCGATACTAATGCTAGTGGTTTAGAAAATAAACCATCCGGAACTTCTATTAATGCTATACCTGATATTTTAGATGATATTCACTCATCTGTTAATGAAGGAAATTTAGTAGATGACGAAGTATGTGTTACGGAAGTTAGTGAATATTTATTAGTTGACGACAATAAAAGTTCTTTAAACGATATTAGGAACTCGCTAGGTAATGATGATATTATTTCAAGTTCCCAGCCGAATGGGGATTGTGTAGGCCAGGTTGATAATATGGTCTTAAATAAAGTACATGAAAGCCAGACTGAGAATCAGGATGAAAAGTTGACACAGAGTTATACTGTAAGTAGTTTAGCTGATGCTTCGGAAGTTATAGACGTAGTTTGCATTAAAACGCACCAGTACGAAAAGCTTAATCTTCCTAAAACTGAAGCAGTGTTAAAGAATTTAAATGATAGTGATTCTGAAGAAGGACGTTTTAAAGAGTCTTTTTCGTCAAAAGAGGATAAAACTAAAGTTAAGGGGGATAAAAAACGTGAAAAAGTGCCTTCAGGTTCCAGCATTAAAACTGCTAATACTGAAGTAATTAAGGCGGTAAACAAGAAGTCGTATAAGCACAAATACAAAAAGCAGAGTCAGTTTGTTGAAAAACATGAAACAAGCAGCGAAACAATTTGTAAACGTATCATAAATGGCGAGATAAAGCCAGTAACTAAACGCGTTGGTGCGGCGTATAAGTTTGAAAAAATAGAATCTGCACTAAAATCTAATGCCTATACTCTTAAAAAGTACGAAGAAAAGTAAAGTGTGCACTACAAAACCTCCATCAAAGGATGAACGTGGCGCATATAAGGTACACAAGGTTATCAAAAGGAAGAATTGCAGTTTTAAAGGTCCTTTGCATAAGTACAGGAAGCGGAAGATTTCTGCCGCCCAGCAAGGTTGGCCTCCTCCCAAGAGACCTCCTGTCCATCGTCAAGCCGGACCAGCGCCTCAGGACCAACGACCTGCTGCACGAAATATGCCCACACTGTCAACGAACCCCTTTACTAGGACTGCGACCATCAAGGGAGGTTCCACGGAATGGACAGACTGGTGCAGGGAAGTTGCCGCTTTCATGAACAAGTCTTGTATCAATTCACTTATTCTAACTCCCACCCTTTAATAAAACCGAACCAAATTGGTTTGAAGTTCCCCAGTGTATATACTGTGTAAACATTTTGAGGGGAAGGGGTGAGCCACTGAAAAAAAAAAACGGCATACTGTTGTTTTATAAATTTTTGAAGGGGACATGTAGGGAATAGAAAAAAATACATACTGCATAATATAATAATTAACCACTAATGTACTAACTTCATAAAACATAACACATGTGCATTATGAATTGGGGAAGAGCAGATACAAACAGTCAAGAAATGTCATGCTGTGCAATTGTGTTGACACTTTTAACTAAAATAGACTTTCTAGGGCGCAGTTGGCAAGCCCAGTATCCGCAACTCTGCAAATCCACTGTTTGATGGTGTCACCTGGACCCTTCGGGGATAGTTTTGTAAAATGGGAGTGGCGTTTTTCCCCCACACAACGTGTGGAAGGTTTTTTTTTTGGCTTTGCCACCCATTATGTAAAAAGTCAGACCAGCACGCGTTTTCAATTAGTTAACTGAAGCCGTCCAGACCTCAGTTACCTAATTTTTTTTTCCAGGGAGGCCAGTGTAAGGTATACATAAGATTCGATTCACAAGAATCGAACTTTTGAGTGAATGAATTAAAGAAGCTGCTTGAGATATGATAATTTCGGCATACGCGCTTGGTATAAATACCAAGCAGCTTGATTAATACAGAGAAAGAAGAAGGTTTTGTTAAGGTTGATAGATAAGCGAGTTAAGGGAGCTACGAGGAAAGGAGCTCCAGGTGCTATCCTGCGCTAGTGCTTAGGGGGCCCAAAGTTTACGTGGCAGTACTGCTGGTTTGACTCTCTGCCGGTTTGTGAGTATTTGCAAAAAGTATTTCTATTGAATGTTAATATTCACCTCTCTAAAACTGACCTTGCTCCTTTAACTTTGTAAGGTATACACAAGATTCGATTCACAAGAATCGAACTTTTGAGTGAATGAATTAAAGAAGCTGCTTTAGATATGCTAATTTCGGCATACGCGCTTAGTATAAATACCACGCAGCGTCATTAATAAAAAAAGGTGGTTAAGGTTGAAAAGGTGTTATCCTGCGCTAGTGCTTAGCAGGCCCAAAGTTTACGTGGCAGAATTGCTGGTTTGACTTACTGTTTGTGAGTATTCGAAATGCGTATTTCAATTGAATGATAATATATATATTCCGTACAAGTAGTACGTATGCTTAATGCTGTAAAAGCAAATTCTATATGTGCAACGAATTCAATAAACATTGTTTCATGTATAAACTGTGTTTGTATCAAATTCAAATAGAGTGCCCCTTAGTATACTCTATAAGGTTTTCGATCAACATTTGTCAGGCGAAGCGCTGGAGAACCCACCAGGGAACAACATCTTAATCAAACTGTTAAGCACCCTCAAAAACAGATGTTTTGGGGTTATTTTACATCTGGAGGACTTGGCAGCTTAGTACCAGTTGAAAGAATGATGAACTCCAAAAAAATACATTTCAATACTACAAGACAAAATTGTACCTTTTATGCAAACGTTCGCTGGCTATATTGGTGTGTTTCAACAAGATCTTGCTCCATGCCATAATTTTAAGCTAGTAAAGAAATTTTTTCAAGAAAAGAAATTAACAGTTTTGAATTGGCCTGGTAATTCTCCAGATGTAAATCCCATTGAAAATTTGTGGAGCATTGTGAAGAGACGTATGAGTAAGATGGACTGCTCAAGCAAGAGAAAAATGATTGAGAATGTCATAAAAGTTTGGTTTCGTGATGACGACGTCAAAAATTTATGTTCTAAATTAGTGGAATCCATGCCAAAACGTGTACAGAATATCATTAAAGCTAGAGGATGACATATTTTCTACTAGATTGCTATATCATGCATGTAAGTGAACTTACACTAATTAAACAACATATGTGAAATTTTTTTGTGTTTGTCCCAATTAATTTGCACAGTACTGTATTAAAAGGGTATGTAGATGAGCAATGTTTCCAAAGCGTGTTCCACAATACGCAAGGGTTGCACGAAAAATTATGAGATTCCGTGAGATGAGGTGTTTTTTTTTATTTAAAATTAGTATATCCTTGTGGGTTCAATTTAATAAGTCGATGTCAAAATATTTTTTGACAGTGTTTAAATTCTTGGGGATTTTAAGAATATAAATTGCATGTAGAGGAAGAAATCTTCATTGATATCATAGTTCATTACACAGCACTATATTAGAATCTCTGTATGAGTATAGTTTAAAACTGTAGAAGATATATAGCCGTTGGTTTAAAATCTCTTTGCAGTTACAGAAAAATTAGTAGTGTTTCTGGCAATGGATATGAAAATTTTGCTGAAATTACTTGAGACACTCAACTAAATACTAGGTTTGCAGGTGTACTGGATTTTGAAATATGTATTTGACGAACATATTGAAAGTTTAGATCCAATAGGGACAAAGTATCTCTGGGAATCTGGGTTTTCAAAATATGTTGATGCAAAAGCTAAAAGTTGCAACCGAACTAATGCTGTACCAGATAGGTGAATTCAGTTATCCTACACTAAGCAAAATGTTCATGATATTGGAGTCCAAAAAGTTGAGAACCTTATTCCCATTAATTTCTTTTTCCCAAATTTTTCACAACAGATTTATGACAATCAAAATAATTTTTTTTTATAAAACATTTACAGGAAAGCGTTTTGTTAAGACAACTTTTATGTCATTTGATGTGTAATAAAAATTATAGTTGTCGGGTTGTCGATAAAATATAGGTTATTTTTGGAAAATCGAATAAGTATTCATCGAAGGGTTAGGGAAGCACTGTAAATAGAAGATAAACGTTTTCATCCATTACTTGCGGTTTAATGAAAACAGAGAACCTTTCAGAAAAAAACTTTAGATAGGTTACTGTTTGCTTCTTCTCAGATTTTTTAAAAAAAATATTTTAGATGAGGACATAATCAGACACCGTGGTTAGAGAACAGAAACAGTTAAAGTCCTTGTCAATGAACATAATGATGCATATATTCCTTCTATTGACCGATACCAGTAATATATGTCACTTGCATTATCACCATCTGGTTAAACTAGTTTACTCTCTACATTTATCTTACATGCTAGGGTTAATTTAAATCTTTTAAATGTTTGGGTTTCTTTACATACTCTCTACTGACTCACTGTTCCTTACTTACTCTTTACTAAACTCTCTTTGACTTAAACCTAATTTAACAAACCCAGACCTTTTCGTCCTATTGTTTTTTTCTCTTAAACCCCTCGCCGGGATGTTCTTTGCCGAACTTTTCGGAACTATTGTCCACTGGGGATGAGGTTACTGACACCTTAATTACCGTACTCTTACCTTAAGTTTGACTGCTCCAACGTAAATTGGCTGCTTTTAACCTTGCCGCTAAATCCTATGGTATAATTCCCGAAATGTAATGTTTTTTGGCAAGAAGGATTTAGCTTTTTTAATAACCGAACCGACGTTGTTTAACTGCAGATAATGCCTTTCATTTAATTTTGGCTTAAAGTTAATCAAAGCTAGAAAATCTTTTTTATGTGGCGGCTGACTTCAAAGTCTTGCTAAAATTTAGCTGTGTGCAGTGAGTGTCAATTACCTTAAGAATATTGCATATTTATAGCAAAAATTCATTTGAGCTTACTGCACTTTAGTGTAATTTTATGGAAAAAAAGGGCCGAAATTGAGTCAGCGTAAACACAAATAAAATTTCACCGCTTTATAGAAATGAATTAGTCTTGGAAATGGTTAACAAAAGCTGCAGTGGTTCATCTAGAATCCGTTTTGTGGGGGAAGAAATTTTGAGGATCAACACAAATTATACACTGAAACGATCTTTTATTCCAAAAATTGTATGTCCTGAAGATTACTAGCATTGCAGATAGATCTTCCGCAATGCCTTTCTAGTCGGGGACTTTTGATGTAGAATAAAATAGTTTATTACCCTTTTTCCTGTCATGTTTTGAGGGAATTGTAAATTAGTGTCTTTCCATCGTAAATACCAGTCTTTGATCTGGAGTTGGTAGATTTCCTCTGCGTTTCAATATTCATTTGATAAACTAGTATTCGCTAAGATGTTTGTAGAACTATGACTGAATTATTATTAAAGACAAGTTGGAACTTATTTCAAATTCTCTCTGACGTAATAATTGTTCACTGCGCTCGTAGATAAAAATTCAGTTTGAAAAATATATAAAGAAAAAAAACCTCGAAAGATCCTGAACTCCAGAAATGAGGTGAAATGATTTCATTTTGACGTCATACAATGATGAGATAAATTAGTCATCATTACCTTGAGCGTCAAAATGACGTCATTTATCGCAATCCTCACACCACAATACTCTCAGATGATATGGTTGACTAATTTATCATAAATTTACCTCAGCCAAAAAGTGATCAATGATCAATGAAAAGAGTTTTCAATAAATTAAAAACTGCATAAGAGATATAAATTCGAAATTACAATACCTTAAATATAATAACTAATAAAATATCAATTAAAATATTTCGACACTTATGTTATAGTATATTAAGCATTCCGAAAAAAATGCCAGCATATGAAAACTATTTTGTTTTGCTCTTAAAAAAGGAAAGAATGAGGCCCTTTCTACGTTAACGTACAAAAAAAAACTGACAAAGTACAAACGCGTGTGACTGCATGTGGGAAACAACTAACAATTCTAACCCAAAATAAAAATTTAAAATTATTACATTTTAAGTTTTTGTGTGGGTTACTTGAATATAATAATTTTTACAACCCCCCCCCAAAAAAAAAAAATTAATTTAATGTTCACTATTTAATATTCATACCTTAGTTGTCTTCTAAAATTATCAAAAAACATAAAGTACTTTAATAAATATTTAGATCATCAAATCATAGATCTAGATCCGACACGCCCAGATAGTCATATATAAATCACTCAAGACTGGTGACCGCTAGTTTTTTTTCTTACGTTCTTCCCGTTATGGGAATGGGTCCACAATCAAAGAAAAAGAAATGCGTCCTGTTCTATCTCATATTTAAAATCGCAAAGGGGAAATGCTTCAGCAATTTTTCACCTCTCACGGTTCATAACAGCTGCGCACATCGAGGCTGAAAGTAGAAAAAAAATATCGCGAGAGTGCACAATAAACAAATTAATAAATGACATAAACTCTCTCGTTTTTTTTCTTTCTTTCTTTTCTTCGCTCCGGCATTTCGTCTGTAAAACTTCGAGTAAATATCGAATTTGGATTTCATGTTCGCGCTTTTCGTGTTCTAGATTGGCTGAACAATATTCAAAATGTACACTATAAATTAAAACCACGAATTCTCTTGTTCATATTCATTTAATTCCAATGGTAACTTACGCAAGCACGCAAGCACACACACACACACACACACACACACACACACACACATATATATATATATATATATATATATATATATATATATATATATATATATATATATAAAACAGTTCCGTGACTCACTGACATACAACGCACAGACCAAATCGTTGGACCTAAAGGACTGAAATTTTGCATGGCGATTCTTCTTGTAGTGTAGGGGTGCGCTAAGAAAGATTTTTGAAAAATTCTTCTTAGATTTTTTTAAATTAAATTTTTAAGCTGTTTTTTTAACTTTTTTTAAGTTTGCATTTAAAATAATAATTTAAGGGTTATAAAATTTATATCACGAGAAAGATCTTTAAAATGAATTTCAATCCTTTAAAATGAAATCTTTTTGGAATCTTTACCTCGATTTTCTGATTTTTTGGGAATTTTCAAAGAATACTTTTTAGAATTTAATTTATTAAATGCTGATCACCTGATTTCTTTTTCTGGTAATTTAAATAAATTTATCGTCATATGCATAACAACAAAATAGACAATTCTTTTTCTTTCTAATGCAGCAGACGATTATATTATGCAAAAAAAAATATCCCTTACGATTATTTTTATAAATACAGTGGTACCTCCCTTAACGGACACTCCCGAATAGCGGACACCTCTAATTAAAGGACATTTTTACGAGTCCCAGTCCTTTTATATAGGACAATCCATGTTATTCCCTCTGGATATCGGACACTCCGAATAGCGGACAGATATTTTTGAAAACTTTCAATTATTTTGGCAAACATTTCAAAATTATTTTAACACACAAGCTAAAAATATATGCTTATGCGTCTTTACAAAGCCTAGATATTTACTTAGAAGCATGGATGTTTCAAGAACATTGATGTACGAAAACTTAGTGTTTCGTTGAAGCCAAATAAGAAAGCGTGTATGACCGCTGAGATAATGAGCGATTGGCTGGTGTAATTAGATAACAAAATGAAAAAACAAAAGAGAAAAATCATTCTGTTCATGGACAATGCTACTTCCCATCCTGATGATTTAAAGCTCAAAAGTGTTAATTTAATTTTCTTGCCCCCTAAAACCACTTCGATGCTACAGCCACTTGATCAGGGAATTATCCGCAGTTTTAAAGTACGATACAGAAAGCTGCTTCTGAGACATGTGCTTTCACGGATTATCTCCTGCAAATCTAGCGAAGAGTTCCCAAAATCGGTATCTGTTTTGGATGCAATTTCCTTTACTACGTAAGCCTTTAAAAAGGTGGGACCTGGGATCGTTCTAAACTGTTTTAAGAAGGCCGTATTTTTAAGCCCAAGTGAAGTGGCAACTGACAGTACTACGGAGAAAAGCGAAAAGAACTTGCGGATCTACACTGCTCAAAAAAATTAGGGGAGCAAGCAAAGAAGTTAAGAAAACCGTGAGAGACAGCCACGTATTGGCATAAAATGGATAGTACACGCGTATCAATGCGTAATACAGAAAAAAGACGTAAAAAAATTTGTAATTAAGCTTTAATTTTTTGAAAATATGGATAAACATGAAAATGTGATTTAGGGCAACAATTGGTTACATGTAAACGATAAAAGAAAGTATTGTTTAGAAATGTTGCAAGATTTTTAATATGGCGTGTGGTTTCCTCGAACAGCTAAGACTGCTACACACATCTTTTCCATGGATGCGATGATGTTATGGATAAGACTTTGGGGAATACTGTTCCACTCCTCAAGAAATGCAAGCTCCAAGTCTCGGAGAGTAAAAGGAGGCCTTGGTCTCGCAGCAATGCGTCGTCCGAGCATGTCCCAAACATGCTCGAATGGATTCAGGTCAGGAGAGCACGCTAGCCATTCCATACGCTTTATTGTTTCAGCTTCAAGCATGTTCTCCACAAGACGAGCTGTATGCGGTCTTGCATTATCATGCTGGAAAACAAAGGAATCTCCAATGGCTGCAGTGTAAGGTATGACATGAGGTCTCAGTATCTCGTCTGCATACCTTCGGGCCGTCAAAGTACCATTCCGAATGATATGCAGGTCCGTACGTCCACCTATGCTGATTCCACCCCATACCATAAAAACAGCTCGTCTGTATTGTGACCTTTCACGAACGAATGTGGGGTTATTTCGAGTGCCCCTTTCCCTCCATACCAAAACACGTCAGGTGTCACACTCCAGACTGAATCGGGACTCGTCTGTAAACAGCACTTGGCTCCAATCATGTTGTTCCCAATCTCGATGTTCAGCAGCCCATCTTCTTCGGGCCACACGGTGGCGTGAGGTTAACGGAATGCAGACCATTGGCCTATGTGCATAGAGACCTCCCTGATGAAGTCTATTACGTACTGTTTGGCTGGACACCCTTCGTCCTGTTGCCAAGAGCAACTGTCTTTAGCTGAGTAGCATTGTCTGTTCTGTTTCGACGAGCTGTTAACAGTATATACCGGTCATCAGTTGCTGTAGTGGCGCGTGGCCGACCTTGCCCTGGTCGACGTCTAACATTCCCTGTTTCTTGGAATCGATTCCACAGCCTTGCAACGACACTTTTGGCGACTCCAACAGCATCCGCGACACTACGTTGTGTTTGCCCGGATTCAAGTCTGCCTATAATACGCCATGCCATGGATTCCGGTAAATGACGTTGTTGAGACATTTTCAAGTCACCTTTTCTCAAAAAGAATAACTGAGCAATCGAATTTCACAGTTAAGGCAATGAAACAGACGTTTCTGCAACATCCCGATTTCCGCCCTTATATTTTTTTTCTGATTTTTGACGTCATGAACTTTGATTTGCATATGAAGTTTTCTTCTTCTGTTTCCTGCTAGGCTTTAAATTATGGATGATTTATTTTATGTTACTTATCGGTGTAAGTATTTGCGTAATTTCGTTAAAACCATGTGATCCCCTAATTGTTTTGAGCAGTGTAGTAGCCAATTTGGATTCAAATGTCAGCGTGGAAGAGTATCTCAAGATCGACGACGATGATTTATCCATTGAGGAAGAAAACCTGCATGTTTCCAATTTCTTTCATCGGGACACCACTGAAGCACTGGCCCTTTCTGAGGATGATGATGAGGAATCACCACTGGAAGACTGCAAAATCAAAGATTATTCGGAAACACTGAAATACAGCGAACAATTAGAACAGTTCGTTCTGAACAATGAAGATTCGGAGGGACGAGCAAAGCTAAATCTTATGAAGATTCACCTTGAAAAACAGGTTTGCTGTGTGAAAAAGAGAAATCGAACTTTGTTAACAATTTTTTCCAGTAGTAATTAAAATAATTTAGCTCCAATACATTGTATTTTGGAATTATTTAATGCAAAATAAAAGGATCAGCCACAATTAAAAGGTAAAGTAGTAAATAGTTATTCTTTTCTTACCTAATTAATTTTTCCTTTTTAATTAAAATATCACCCGTAATTTTCAATCAAATGTCAAACAGAAGTGCAAAACTTTTTTTATAAAAAGGTTGTCCTCCCCAATAGCGGACACCTCCTATTATCGGACAAAACTCTTGGTTTCGTGACTGTCCGCTTTTCGGAGGTATCAATCACTGTATATATATATTTTTTTACATCAATTGTATACATTGATCGTCGCATTTATTATAAATATATATATTTATTTATTTTTGCCATTAATTGCATACATTGACCGTTGTATTTAATTTGAATGCACTCCGTAGCGAAATACGGGTTTTCGGCTAGTATATATATACAAATATATATATAAATAAATATATATATATATATATATATATATATATATATATATATATATATATATATATATATATATATAGTACAAATCGTTTATAAGAACATCCAGGGGACTTTAAAAACTGGTTCTTATAATCGATAGTTTTTATATCCGATAGATAACTTACAACTGCTGGAAATACCAAATTCTTTGTCACATAATTTCTATTTACACCTGAAACATGACGTTCAAAAAATTGTTAAGAGGTTCCAGTTCAATCAAGGAAAAACACACTGCTCATTTTCATATAAGTATGTATTTTTGAACTTTTTCAAATACATAGTTCTAAAAACGTTAAAAAGAAAAGTGAATAAATTTATGTAGCTGTTATGAATGTACATACAGAATGCAATATTTTGTTTTTACATGTTTATTCATTTTCTGAAAAATAGTCAGTAATATTTGTTTGTTTTGGTTTTATTTATTTATTTTTTTTTTGTAAATAAAAATAATTTTCGGTTATCGCGACAAGTCCTTTGACAGCTTTTTTTTTTTTATCGCATCCTTCACAAAATCGTCATTGCAAGCTAAAAATTTATTTAAAGTATTAATTGCTGAAATCATTTCTTTTAAACTCGGACAAGGAAACTCATTCAAAAGATCTTCTGAACTGACAGTGTCGTCAATATCATCATCTCTGCCAAAAATCTCTGCAGTTACGTCTGCAACAATATCTTCATCCGTTACATTCTCATGAGTTGCAAGAGCCAAATCTATGCCTTCATATTCCTGAAGTAAATCTTGTTCAATTGGCAAATCTCGAACCCAGTCTTGAAGCGTTTCATCTCTTGTGTCTTGAGTTTAAAAAATGGGAAGATTTTCAACCCTAAGAAAACCAGCAGGCAGGAAACAATTCGATTTTTTTTTATTATTGAAGATTGAGGATTTCATGGTCTTCATAACCTTCTCTTAACGTAGTCCAAACGGTTTTAAGCCAGTTATCAGAAACTCCTGGTGGCACGGCGGCCTGTTGATGGCCAAATGGCTAGGGCGCTGGCATTCGATTCAGCTCCTGTGGGTTCGAGTCGCACTGTTGGCATGGCTGCTTGTAGCCATTCGGAATCGGCTTTAAACTGTAGGTCCCGGTCTAATTAGCCCTTGTGTAGCAAAAAGTTGACCGTAGCGCTCCAAACCAAACTTGGTGGCACGGCCTTTGATTCTCCACTGATTCTCCCGAACACAATGGAATGCCTCTCCCGAAATCTCTGGATCCACGAAGTTGAACAAACGAAATAATGTTTTTAAAGAGCTTCGTAAATTCATTTACTTTCGCTTGAAAAATCGGTCCGAGTAGGGAAATGTTGGCACTCCTTTGAATCTTAAACCAATGCAAAAGGGTTTCTTCTATGTCAGCATGTGTATTTTTCTTAATTTTTGTCCGCTTTTTTTTTAGATAAAAAATGGATAAAATGGTTGAAGAACAACATGCTGCTACTTCCCAATTAGCATGTTCCTATAAGCGATTTATTTTTCCAGAAACAAATTAATTTTAAGTCACTAAAAGCGATATGTTCTTATTAACGATGTTATTATAACCGGATTTTATATCCATCATTACACATGAGAATTGGCCGGGAACTAAAAATTCCGTTCTTTTAAGCGATATGTTTTTATAACCGGTGTTCTTATAAACAGTTTTTACTGTGTATATATATATATATATATATTTATATTCTAAAAAAAGTAACTGCCGCTGCCGCTGTCAAAAGCTTGTCACGCTATCTCCTCCGAAACCAATGGGGGTATGTGGTCGAGAGCGATACCAATGGATGCAGAAAAATAGGGGGACCAAAGTAAGACAAGTCTCATCTTCGTCGGACTTTTCATAAGTTTTTTTTATTTTATGTTTTCTGGGAAAATATTGACTTTTTCATCTTTAGATCACTATAACTCGCCAAAAAATGATCGTAGAATTTTTATCTATTTACAATCTAAGACTACAGACATTTTTCTTTCAAACTAGACCGCATTTGTTTAAAAATATTTAAAAACGGACTAATATTTTCATCAAAAAATGAAACACAGTTTTCCAGAAATATCGTCCCATATGTGGATGTAATATCGATGCTCCTCGAGTTTTTATCTTAGCAAGAAAATATTTACATCATCTGGAAGCTGAA
This sequence comes from Dolomedes plantarius, assembly GCA_907164885.2. Taxonomy (NCBI): domain Eukaryota; kingdom Metazoa; phylum Arthropoda; class Arachnida; order Araneae; family Dolomedidae; genus Dolomedes; species Dolomedes plantarius. The sequence goes on from OU015501.1 coordinate 33,283,286, forward strand.
AGCTTTCTTATTCATATAAACCTCATTTCAAGTCTCCATCTTAAAATTTCAATTTTTAATTGAATTTTAAAGCTGATAATTCAACACTGAAGAAAATCCCTTCGCATAAGGGTGACAACAGTAAATGAATTGAAGCTGTTACATTACCCGAGAATCACCCTTATGTATCTCGCTATTCGCCTTAACAGAGGAGCGAGCGTAGCGAGTCTAGGGGCGAAGCCCCTAATATATATATATATATATATATATATATACTGAAGTGACACTGAATTAGGGATAGCGAAGCCTATGCAAATTGTGCAGCGCTGCGCATCATGTATACGCAAGTGAGGGCGCTGTGGTAACTGCATATATAGCGCGTACTGTGGTTGTTGTGAATTAGTTGTTGGAATTGCCAGTATGGGTAAACTGCCTGATTTAGACGCCTTCGATCGCGGACAAATCGTAGGTGCGCGGCGCATGGGCCATTCAATTTCCGAAATCGTCAGACAGCTAGGATTTTCAATGTCGACAGTGTCAAGAGTATACCAAGAATACATGGATGGTAGAAAAAA
>OU015501.1:33906339-33958839 GCA_907164885.2 Dolomedes plantarius
TAAATCAGGCAGTTTACCCATACTGGCAATTCCAACAACTAATTCACAACAACCACAGTACGCGCTATATATGCAGTTACCACAGCGCCCTCACTTGCGTATACATGATGCGCAGCGCTGCACAATTTGCATAGGCTTCGCTATCCCTAATTCAGTGTCACTTCAGTATATATATATATATATATATATATATATATATATATATATATATATATATATATATATTAGGGGCTTCGCCCCTAGACTCGCTACGCTCGCTCCTCTGTTAAGGCGAATAGCGAGATACATAAGGGTGATTCTCGGGTAATGTAACAGCTTCAATTCATTTACTGTTGTCACCCTTATGCGAAGGGATTTTCTTCAGTGTTGAATTATCAGCTTTAAAATTCAATTAAAAATTGAAATTTTAAGATGGAGACTTGAAATGAGGTTTATATGAATAAGAAAGCTTTCAGCTTCCAGATGATGTAAATATTTTCTTGCTAAGATAAAAACTCGAGGAGCATCGATATTACATCCACATATGGGACGATATTTCTGGAAAACTGTGTTTCATTTTTTGATGAAAATATTAGTCCGTTTTTAAATATTTTTAAACAAATGCGGTCTAGTTTGAAAGAAAAATGTCTGTAGTCTTAGATTGTAAATAGATAAAAATTCTACGATCATTTTTTGGCGAGTTATAGTGATCTAAAGATGAAAAAGTCAATATTTTCCCAGAAAACATAAAATAAAAAAAACTTATGAAAAGTCCGACGAAGATGAGACTTGTCTTACTTTGGTCCCCCTATTTTTCTGCATCCATTGGTATCGCTCTCGACCACATACCCCCATTGGTTTCGGAGGAGATAGCGTGACAAGCTTTTGACAGCGGCAGCGGCAGTTACTTTTTTTAGAATATAAATATATATATATATATATATATACACAGTAAAAACTGTTTATAAGAACACCGGTTATAAAAACATATCGCTTAAAAGAACGGAATTTTTAGTTCCCGGCCAATTCTCATGTGTAATGATGGATATAAAATCCGGTTATAATAACATCGTTAATAAGAACATATCGCTTTTAGTGACTTAAAATTAATTTGTTTCTGGAAAAATAAATCGCTTATAGGAACATGCTAATTGGGAAGTAGCAGCATGTTGTTCTTCAACCATTTTATCCATTTTTTATCTAAAAAAAAAGCGGACAAAAATTAAGAAAAATACACATGCTGACATAGAAGAAACCCTTTTGCATTGGTTTAAGATTCAAAGGAGTGCCAACATTTCCCTACTCGGACCGATTTTTCAAGCGAAAGTAAATGAATTTACGAAGCTCTTTAAAAACATTATTTCGTTTGTTCAACTTCGTGGATCCAGAGATTTCGGGAGAGGCATTCCATTGTGTTCGGGAGAATCAGTGGAGAATCAAAGGCCGTGCCACCAAGTTTGGTTTGGAGCGCTACGGTCAACTTTTTGCTACACAAGGGCTAATTAGACCGGGACCTACAGTTTAAAGCCGATTCCGAATGGCTACAAGCAGCCATGCCAACAGTGCGACTCGAACCCACAGGAGCTGAATCGAATGCCAGCGCCCTAGCCATTTGGCCATCAACAGGCCGCCGTGCCACCAGGAGTTTCTGATAACTGGCTTAAAACCGTTTGGACTACGTTAAGAGAAGGTTATGAAGACCATGAAATCCTCAATCTTCAATAATAAAAAAAAATCGAATTGTTTCCTGCCTGCTGGTTTTCTTAGGGTTGAAAATCTTCCCATTTTTTAAACTCAAGACACAAGAGATGAAACGCTTCAAGACTGGGTTCGAGATTTGCCAATTGAACAAGATTTACTTCAGGAATATGAAGGCATAGATTTGGCTCTTGCAACTCATGAGAATGTAACGGATGAAGATATTGTTGCAGACGTAACTGCAGAGATTTTTGGCAGAGATGATGATATTGACGACACTGTCAGTTCAGAAGATCTTTTGAATGAGTTTCCTTGTCCGAGTTTAAAAGAAATGATTTCAGCAATTAATACTTTAAATAAATTTTTAGCTTGCAATGACGATTTTGTGAAGGATGCGATAAAAAAAAAAAAGCTGTCAAAGGACTTGTCGCGATAACCGAAAATTATTTTTATTTACAAAAAAAAAATAAATAAATAAAACCAAAACAAACAAATATTACTGACTATTTTTCAGAAAATGAATAAACATGTAAAAACAAAATATTGCATTCTGTATGTACATTCATAACAGCTACATAAATTTATTCACTTTTCTTTTTAACGTTTTTAGAACTATGTATTTGAAAAAGTTCAAAAATACATACTTATATGAAAATGAGCAGTGTGTTTTTCCTTGATTGAACTGGAACCTCTTAACAATTTTTTGAACGTCATGTTTCAGGTGTAAATAGAAATTATGTGACAAAGAATTTGGTATTTCCAGCAGTTGTAAGTTATCTATCGGATATAAAAACTATCGATTATAAGAACCAGTTTTTAAAGTCCCCTGGATGTTCTTATAAACGATTTGTACTATATATATATATATATATATATATATATATATATATATATATATATATATATATATATATATATATATATATATATATATATATTATATATATATATTTGTATATATATACTAGCCGAAAACCCGTATTTCGCTACGGAGTGCATTCAAATTAAATACAACGGTCAATGTATGCAATTAATGGCAAAAATAAATAAATATATATATTTATAATAAATGCGACGATCAATGTATACAATTGATGTAAAAAAAAATATATATACAGTGATTGATACCTCCGAAAAGCGGACAGTCACGAAACCAAGAGTTTTGTCCGATAATAGGAGGTGTCCGCTATTGGGGAGGACAACCTTTTTATAAAAAAAGTTTTGCACTTCTGTTTGACATTTGATTGAAAATTACGGGTGATATTTTAATTAAAAAGGAAAAATTAATTAGGTAAGAAAAGAATAACTATTTACTACTTTACCTTTTAATTGTGGCTGATCCTTTTATTTTGCATTAAATAATTCCAAAATACAATGTATTGGAGCTAAATTATTTTAATTACTACTGGAAAAAATTGTTAACAAAGTTCGATTTCTCTTTTTCACACAGCAAACCTGTTTTTCAAGGTGAATCTTCATAAGATTTAGCTTTGCTCGTCCCTCCGAATCTTCATTGTTCAGAACGAACTGTTCTAATTGTTCGCTGTATTTCAGTGTTTCCGAATAATCTTTGATTTTGCAGTCTTCCAGTGGTGATTCCTCATCATCATCCTCAGAAAGGGCCAGTGCTTCAGTGGTGTCCCGATGAAAGAAATTGGAAACATGCAGGTTTTCTTCCTCAATGGATAAATCATCGTCGTCGATCTTGAGATACTCTTCCACGCTGACATTTGAATCCAAATTGGCTACTACACTGCTCAAAACAATTAGGGGATCACATGGTTTTAACGAAATTACGCAAATACTTACACCGATAAGTAACATAAAATAAATCATCCATAATTTAAAGCCTAGCAGGAAACAGAAGAAGAAAACTTCATATGCAAATCAAAGTTCATGACGTCAAAAATCAGAAAAAAAATATAAGGGCGGAAATCGGGATGTTGCAGAAACGTCTGTTTCATTGCCTTAACTGTGAAATTCGATTGCTCAGTTATTCTTTTTGAGAAAAGGTGACTTGAAAATGTCTCAACAACGTCATTTACCGGAATCCATGGCATGGCGTATTATAGGCAGACTTGAATCCGGGCAAACACAACGTAGTGTCGCGGATGCTGTTGGAGTCGCCAAAAGTGTCGTTGCAAGGCTGTGGAATCGATTCCAAGAAACAGGGAATGTTAGACGTCGACCAGGGCAAGGTCGGCCACGCGCCACTACAGCAACTGATGACCGGTATATACTGTTAACAGCTCGTCGAAACAGAACAGACAATGCTACTCAGCTAAAGACAGTTGCTCTTGGCAACAGGACGAAGGGTGTCCAGCCAAACAGTACGTAATAGACTTCATCAGGGAGGTCTCTATGCACATAGGCCAATGGTCTGCATTCCGTTAACCTCACGCCACCGTGTGGCCCGAAGAAGATGGGCTGCTGAACATCGAGATTGGGAACAACATGATTGGAGCCAAGTGCTGTTTACAGACGAGTCCCGATTCAGTCTGGAGTGTGACACCTGACGTGTTTTGGTATGGAGGGAAAGGGGCACTCGAAATAACCCCACATTCGTTCGTGAAAGGTCACAATACAGACGAGCTGTTTTTATGGTATGGGGTGGAATCAGCATAGGTGGACGTACGGACCTGCATATCATTCGGAATGGTACTTTGACGGCCCGAAGGTATGCAGACGAGATACTGAGACCTCATGTCATACCTTACACTGCAGCCATTGGAGATTCCTTTGTTTTCCAGCATGATAATGCAAGACCGCATACAGCTCGTCTTGTGGAGAACATGCTTGAAGCTGAAACAATAAAGCGTATGGAATGGCTAGCGTGCTCTCCTGACCTGAATCCATTCGAGCATGTTTGGGACATGCTCGGACGACGCATTGCTGCGAGACCAAGGCCTCCTTTTACTCTCCGAGACTTGGAGCTTGCATTTCTTGAGGAGTGGAACAGTATTCCCCAAAGTCTTATCCATAACATCATCGCATCCATGGAAAAGATGTGTGTAGCAGTCTTAGCTGTTCGAGGAAACCACACGCCATATTAAAAATCTTGCAACATTTCTAAACAATACTTTCTTTTATCGTTTACATGTAACCAATTGTTGCCCTAAATCACATTTTCATGTTTATCCATATTTTCAAAAAATTAAAGCTTAATTACAAATTTTTTTACGTCTTTTTTCTGTATTACGCATTGATACGCGTGTACTATCCATTTTATGCCAATACGTGGCTGTCTCTCACGGTTTTCTTAACTTCTTTGCTTGCTCCCCTAATTTTTTTGAGCAGTGTAGATCCGCAAGTTCTTTTCGCTTTTCTCCGTAGTACTGTCAGTTGCCACTTCACTTGGGCTTAAAAATACGGCCTTCTTAAAACAGTTTAGAACGATCCCAGGTCCCACCTTTTTAAAGGCTTACGTAGTAAAGGAAATTGCATCCAAAACAGATACCGATTTTGGGAACTCTTCGCTAGATTTGCAGGAGATAATCCGTGAAAGCACATGTCTCAGAAGCAGCTTTCTGTATCGTACTTTAAAACTGCGGATAATTCCCTGATCAAGTGGCTGTAGCATCGAAGTGGTTTTAGGGGGCAAGAAAATTAAATTAACACTTTTGAGCTTTAAATCATCAGAATGGGAAGTAGCATTGTCCATGAACAGAATGATTTTTCTCTTTTGTTTTTTCATTTTGTTATCTAATTACACCAGCCAATCGCTCATTATCTCAGCGGTCATACACGCTTTCTTATTTGGCTTCAACGAAACACTAAGTTTTCGTACATCAATGTTCTTGAAACATCCATGCTTCTAAGTAAATATCTAGGCTTTGTAAAGACGCATAAGCATATATTTTTAGCTTGTGTGTTAAAATAATTTTGAAATGTTTGCCAAAATAATTGAAAGTTTTCAAAAATATCTGTCCGCTATTCGGAGTGTCCGATATCCAGAGGGAATAACATGGATTGTCCTATATAAAAGGACTGGGACTCGTAAAAATGTCCTTTAATTAGAGGTGTCCGCTATTCGGGAGTGTCCGTTAAGGGAGGTACCACTGTATTTATAAAAATAATCGTAAGGGATATTTTTTTTTGCATAATATAATCGTCTGCTGCATTAGAAAGAAAAAGAATTGTCTATTTTGTTGTTATGCATATGACGATAAATTTATTTAAATTACCAGAAAAAGAAATCAGGTGATCAGCATTTAATAAATTAAATTCTAAAAAGTATTCTTTGAAAATTCCCAAAAAATCAGAAAATCGAGGTAAAGATTCCAAAAAGATTTCATTTTAAAGGATTGAAATTCATTTTAAAGATCTTTCTCGTGATATAAATTTTATAACCCTTAAATTATTATTTTAAATGCAAACTTAAAAAAAGTTAAAAAAACAGCTTAAAAATTTAATTTAAAAAAATCTAAGAAGAATTTTTCAAAAATCTTTCTTAGCGCACCCCTACACTACAAGAAGAATCGCCATGCAAAATTTCAGTCCTTTAGGTCCAACGATTTGGTCTGTGCGTTGTATGTCAGTGAGTCACGGAACTGTTTTATATATATATATATATATATATATATATATATATATATATATATATATATATATATATATATATATATATATATATATATATGTGTGTGTGTGTGTGTGTGTGTGCTTGCGTGCTTGCGTAAGTTACCATTGGAATTAAATGAATATGAACAAGAGAATTCGTGGTTTTAATTTATAGTGTACATTTTGAATATTGTTCAGCCAATCTAGAACACGAAAAGCGCGAACATGAAATCCAAATTCGATATTTACTCGAAGTTTTACAGACGAAATGCCGGAGCGAAGAAAAGAAAGAAAGAAAAAAAACGAGAGAGTTTATGTCATTTATTAATTTGTTTATTGTGCACTCTCGCGATATTTTTTTTCTACTTTCAGCCTCGATGTGCGCAGCTGTTATGAACCGTGAGAGGTGAAAAATTGCTGAAGCATTTCCCCTTTGCGATTTTAAATATGAGATAGAACAGGACGCATTTCTTTTTCTTTGATTGTGGACCCATTCCCATAACGGGAAGAACGTAAGAAAAAAAACTAGCGGTCACCAGTCTTGAGTGATTTATATATGACTATCTGGGCGTGTCGGATCTAGATCTATGATTTGATGATCTAAATATTTATTAAAGTACTTTATGTTTTTTGATAATTTTAGAAGACAACTAAGGTATGAATATTAAATAGTGAACATTAAATTAATTTTTTTTTTTGGGGGGGGGGGGTTGTAAAAATTATTATATTCAAGTAACCCACACAAAAACTTAAAATGTAATAATTTTAAATTTTTATTTTGGGTTAGAATTGTTAGTTGTTTCCCACATGCAGTCACACGCGTTTGTACTTTGTCAGTTTTTTTTTGTACGTTAACGTAGAAAGGGCCTCATTCTTTCCTTTTTTAAGAGCAAAACAAAATAGTTTTCATATGCTGGCATTTTTTTCGGAATGCTTAATATACTATAACATAAGTGTCGAAATATTTTAATTGATATTTTATTAGTTATTATATTTAAGGTATTGTAATTTCGAATTTATATCTCTTATGCAGTTTTTAATTTATTGAAAACTCTTTTCATTGATCATTGATCACTTTTTGGCTGAGGTAAATTTATGATAAATTAGTCAACCATATCATCTGAGAGTATTGTGGTGTGAGGATTGCGATAAATGACGTCATTTTGACGCTCAAGGTAATGATGACTAATTTATCTCATCATTGTATGACGTCAAAATGAAATCATTTCACCTCATTTCTGGAGTTCAGGATCTTTCGAGGTTTTTTTTTCTTTATATATTTTTCAAACTGAATTTTTATCTACGAGCGCAGTGAACAATTATTACGTCAGAGAGAATTTGAAATAAGTTCCAACTTGTCTTTAATAATAATTCAGTCATAGTTCTACAAACATCTTAGCGAATACTAGTTTATCAAATGAATATTGAAACGCAGAGGAAATCTACCAACTCCAGATCAAAGACTGGTATTTACGATGGAAAGACACTAATTTACAATTCCCTCAAAACATGACAGGAAAAAGGGTAATAAACTATTTTATTCTACATCAAAAGTCCCCGACTAGAAAGGCATTGCGGAAGATCTATCTGCAATGCTAGTAATCTTCAGGACATACAATTTTTGGAATAAAAGATCGTTTCAGTGTATAATTTGTGTTGATCCTCAAAATTTCTTCCCCCACAAAACGGATTCTAGATGAACCACTGCAGCTTTTGTTAACCATTTCCAAGACTAATTCATTTCTATAAAGCGGTGAAATTTTATTTGTGTTTACGCTGACTCAATTTCGGCCCTTTTTTTCCATAAAATTACACTAAAGTGCAGTAAGCTCAAATGAATTTTTGCTATAAATATGCAATATTCTTAAGGTAATTGACACTCACTGCACACAGCTAAATTTTAGCAAGACTTTGAAGTCAGCCGCCACATAAAAAAGATTTTCTAGCTTTGATTAACTTTAAGCCAAAATTAAATGAAAGGCATTATCTGCAGTTAAACAACGTCGGTTCGGTTATTAAAAAAGCTAAATCCTTCTTGCCAAAAAACATTACATTTCGGGAATTATACCATAGGATTTAGCGGCAAGGTTAAAAGCAGCCAATTTACGTTGGAGCAGTCAAACTTAAGGTAAGAGTACGGTAATTAAGGTGTCAGTAACCTCATCCCCAGTGGACAATAGTTCCGAAAAGTTCGGCAAAGAACATCCCGGCGAGGGGTTTAAGAGAAAAAAACAATAGGACGAAAAGGTCTGGGTTTGTTAAATTAGGTTTAAGTCAAAGAGAGTTTAGTAAAGAGTAAGTAAGGAACAGTGAGTCAGTAGAGAGTATGTAAAGAAACCCAAACATTTAAAAGATTTAAATTAACCCTAGCATGTAAGATAAATGTAGAGAGTAAACTAGTTTAACCAGATGGTGATAATGCAAGTGACATATATTACTGGTATCGGTCAATAGAAGGAATATATGCATCATTATGTTCATTGACAAGGACTTTAACTGTTTCTGTTCTCTAACCACGGTGTCTGATTATGTCCTCATCTAAAATATTTTTTTTAAAAAATCTGAGAAGAAGCAAACAGTAACCTATCTAAAGTTTTTTTCTGAAAGGTTCTCTGTTTTCATTAAACCGCAAGTAATGGATGAAAACGTTTATCTTCTATTTACAGTGCTTCCCTAACCCTTCGATGAATACTTATTCGATTTTCCAAAAATAACCTATATTTTATCGACAACCCGACAACTATAATTTTTATTACACATCAAATGACATAAAAGTTGTCTTAACAAAACGCTTTCCTGTAAATGTTTTATAAAAAAAAATTATTTTGATTGTCATAAATCTGTTGTGAAAAATTTGGGAAAAAGAAATTAATGGGAATAAGGTTCTCAACTTTTTGGACTCCAATATCATGAACATTTTGCTTAGTGTAGGATAACTGAATTCACCTATCTGGTACAGCATTAGTTCGGTTGCAACTTTTAGCTTTTGCATCAACATATTTTGAAAACCCAGATTCCCAGAGATACTTTGTCCCTATTGGATCTAAACTTTCAATATGTTCGTCAAATACATATTTCAAAATCCAGTACACCTGCAAACCTAGTATTTAGTTGAGTGTCTCAAGTAATTTCAGCAAAATTTTCATATCCATTGCCAGAAACACTACTAATTTTTCTGTAACTGCAAAGAGATTTTAAACCAACGGCTATATATCTTCTACAGTTTTAAACTATACTCATACAGAGATTCTAATATAGTGCTGTGTAATGAACTATGATATCAATGAAGATTTCTTCCTCTACATGCAATTTATATTCTTAAAATCCCCAAGAATTTAAACACTGTCAAAAAATATTTTGACATCGACTTATTAAATTGAACCCACAAGGATATACTAATTTTAAATAAAAAAAAACACCTCATCTCACGGAATCTCATAATTTTTCGTGCAACCCTTGCGTATTGTGGAACACGCTTTGGAAACATTGCTCATCTACATACCCTTTTAATACAGTACTGTGCAAATTAATTGGGACAAACACAAAAAAATTTCACATATGTTGTTTAATTAGTGTAAGTTCACTTACATGCATGATATAGCAATCTAGTAGAAAATATGTCATCCTCTAGCTTTAATGATATTCTGTACACGTTTTGGCATGGATTCCACTAATTTAGAACATAAATTTTTGACGTCGTCATCACGAAACCAAACTTTTATGACATTCTCAATCATTTTTCTCTTGCTTGAGCAGTCCATCTTACTCATACGTCTCTTCACAATGCTCCACAAATTTTCAATGGGATTTACATCTGGAGAATTACCAGGCCAATTCAAAACTGTTAATTTCTTTTCTTGAAAAAATTTCTTTACTAGCTTAAAATTATGGCATGGAGCAAGATCTTGTTGAAACACACCAATATAGCCAGCGAACGTTTGCATAAAAGGTACAATTTTGTCTTGTAGTATTGAAATGTATTTTTTTGGAGTTCATCATTCTTTCAACTGGTACTAAGCTGCCAAGTCCTCCAGATGTAAAATAACCCCAAAACATCTGTTTTTGAGGGTGCTTAACAGTTTGATTAAGATGTTGTTCCCTGGTGGGTTCTCCAGCGCTTCGCCTGACAAATGTTGATCGAAAACCTTATAGAGTATACTAAGGGGCACTCTATTTGAATTTGATACAAACACAGTTTATACATGAAACAATGTTTATTGAATTCGTTGCACATATAGAATTTGCTTTTACAGCATTAAGCATACGTACTACTTGTACGGAATATATATATTATCATTCAATTGAAATACGCATTTCGAATACTCACAAACAGTAAGTCAAACCAGCAATTCTGCCACGTAAACTTTGGGCCTGCTAAGCACTAGCGCAGGATAACACCTTTTCAACCTTAACCACCTTTTTTTATTAATGACGCTGCGTGGTATTTATACTAAGCGCGTATGCCGAAATTAGCATATCTAAAGCAGCTTCTTTAATTCATTCACTCAAAAGTTCGATTCTTGTGAATCGAATCTTGTGTATACCTTACAAAGTTAAAGGAGCAAGGTCAGTTTTAGAGAGGTGAATATTAACATTCAATAGAAATACTTTTTGCAAATACTCACAAACCGGCAGAGAGTCAAACCAGCAGTACTGCCACGTAAACTTTGGGCCCCCTAAGCACTAGCGCAGGATAGCACCTGGAGCTCCTTTCCTCGTAGCTCCCTTAACTCGCTTATCTATCAACCTTAACAAAACCTTCTTCTTTCTCTGTATTAATCAAGCTGCTTGGTATTTATACCAAGCGCGTATGCCGAAATTATCATATCTCAAGCAGCTTCTTTAATTCATTCACTCAAAAGTTCGATTCTTGTGAATCGAATCTTATGTATACCTTACACTGGCCTCCCTGGAAAAAAAAATTAGGTAACTGAGGTCTGGACGGCTTCAGTTAACTAATTGAAAACGCGTGCTGGTCTGACTTTTTACATAATGGGTGGCAAAGCCAAAAAAAAAACCTTCCACACGTTGTGTGGGGGAAAAACGCCACTCCCATTTTACAAAACTATCCCCGAAGGGTCCAGGTGACACCATCAAACAGTGGATTTGCAGAGTTGCGGATACTGGGCTTGCCAACTGCGCCCTAGAAAGTCTATTTTAGTTAAAAGTGTCAACACAATTGCACAGCATGACATTTCTTGACTGTTTGTATCTGCTCTTCCCCAATTCATAATGCACATGTGTTATGTTTTATGAAGTTAGTACATTAGTGGTTAATTATTATATTATGCAGTATGTATTTTTTTCTATTCCCTACATGTCCCCTTCAAAAATTTATAAAACAACAGTATGCCGTTTTTTTTTTTTCAGTGGCTCACCCCTTCCCCTCAAAATGTTTACACAGTATATACACTGGGGAACTTCAAACCAATTTGGTTCGGTTTTATTAAAGGGTGGGAGTTAGAATAAGTGAATTGATACAAGACTTGTTCATGAAAGCGGCAACTTCCCTGCACCAGTCTGTCCATTCCGTGGAACCTCCCTTGATGGTCGCAGTCCTAGTAAAGGGGTTCGTTGACAGTGTGGGCATATTTCGTGCAGCAGGTCGTTGGTCCTGAGGCGCTGGTCCGGCTTGATGATGGACAGGAGGTCTCTTGGGAGGAGGCCAACCTTGCTGGGCGGCAGAAATCTTCCGCTTCCTGTACTTATGCAAAGGACCTTTAAAACTGCAATTCTTCCTTTTGATAACCTTGTGTACCTTATATGCGCCACGTTCATCCTTTGATGGAGGTTTTGTAGTGCACACTTTACTTTTCTTCGTACTTTTTAAGAGTATAGGCATTAGATTTTAGTGCAGATTCTATTTTTTCAAACTTATACGCCGCACCAACGCGTTTAGTTACTGGCTTTATCTCGCCATTTATGATACGTTTACAAATTGTTTCGCTGCTTGTTTCATGTTTTTCAACAAACTGACTCTGCTTTTTGTATTTGTGCTTATACGACTTCTTGTTTACCGCCTTAATTACTTCAGTATTAGCAGTTTTAATGCTGGAACCTGAAGGCACTTTTTCACGTTTTTTATCCCCCTTAACTTTAGTTTTATCCTCTTTTGACGAAAAAGACTCTTTAAAACGTCCTTCTTCAGAATCACTATCATTTAAATTCTTTAACACTGCTTCAGTTTTAGGAAGATTAAGCTTTTCGTACTGGTGCGTTTTAATGCAAACTACGTCTATAACTTCCGAAGCATCAGCTAAACTACTTACAGTATAACTCTGTGTCAACTTTTCATCCTGATTCTCAGTCTGGCTTTCATGTACTTTATTTAAGACCATATTATCAACCTGGCCTACACAATCCCCATTCGGCTGGGAACTTGAAATAATATCATCATTACCTAGCGAGTTCCTAATATCGTTTAAAGAACTTTTATTGTCGTCAACTAATAAATATTCACTAACTTCCGTAACACATACTTCGTCATCTACTAAATTTCCTTCATTAACAGATGAGTGAATATCATCTAAAATATCAGGTATAGCATTAATAGAAGTTCCGGATGGTTTATTTTCTAAACCACTAGCATTAGTATCGGCACTATTTTCAGAACTGACCTTCACGTTGCTTTAGCGAATAAATTTCCGCTTCAATTTGACTTTGATTAAAGGTCTTTGGAAAAACGCTAAGAAACTGTTGCTTGAATGACAAATAGTCAAAAATCAGATTACTGCTTTTCATACACGTGTACCACTGATATGCACTACCTCTTAAAGCGGCTAGAGCAATTTTAGCTGCGTTTACATGGACAACAATAATACCCGGGATTTACCCGCTAATAGGGAAAACTTTCGAAGCCCGTTTACATGGGACCACATTTTCACCCTGCTTTTACCCGTCTTACCGGAAGTAAAGGCCGTCACATGATTCGGCGGAAGTGATCCTCATACACCATCATTCCTTGTAAATCACGTTATGGGTTCGAACCCAGCCGGTGTAATACTTTTCCAAATTCACTGTATTGCTATTTTTAGCTTTCCATCTTCGAACTCCGCATTTATCTCGTTACGAAGTGTATGGTCCTGGGGAAGGCCTTTTTTTTCCCAATTGCTGTTCTTTTGACCTCGTATTCTTAAATTTTAAAAATAACAACAACAAAAAAAAATCATAAAACTTTAAAAATCCAAAAAGATTGAAAAACTTACAAAAATATTTTTTGTATTCTTATGATATCTACTTTTCTGGGCCTCTTAATATTATTACTTTTTTGTTTTCCGTAGATTATTAGTCTTATCTAATTTTTCTTCTAAATTTTCTTAACTTGTAAGTCTATTTTTTCTGTTAAAATTAACTTTTTTGTTTTAATTTAACTTTACTATTAATTTTTTTTTTTTTACCCGCGTTATTCTTACCTTAATATTTTAATTCATTACTTAAAATTTTAACTACTGAGAACTCCCACCTTGATTACATATATCTTGCTTACAGGAGATAAAGTCGACACGACCAATGCACTCCTCTTCTAAAACACAATTACGTCTGTGTCTATTTGTTATTTAAATGCAGCATATGTCAGTCGCTGTTGATAATTATAGAACGTTTACGATTGTTTACTGTTGTTTTTAAAAATAAATTTAGAAAATAGATAGGAAAAAAGGAATATAAGAACTAGAAGATTGATGCGGATATTAGATATAATCGTACGATCTATGGCTTCATCGCTAAATTTAGTTTTTCCACAACAAAGAATGTGGGCAAAATTACGAAGCTCTGTTTGGTGGGAAGAAATTATTTTAAATTCCTGAAGTAATAAAGACTGGAAAGAAAATTTTCCAATCGATAGGTGCATTTTTTTTAAATTATAAGATTAATTGTAAGATACTTATTGTTTTAATAAATCCTTTTATAAAATCAAAATGTAATTTTGATTTCAATTTTGTTTCAGTAATTTTTAGTCATGTATAAATAAAAAAATCATAAATAGATATAAATAAATTTTTATCTGTGAATTCTAAAATAATTAATTTATAAATAAATTTTAATGTTACGTTTAATTATTGATTATACTTATTAAATTTATTAATTTTACCATAACACTTTAAATGAAAATGTTACTGAAATTTTATTGAAATGAAATTTTATTTCTTATTTTACATACCAGATGGCAGTACCATTCTATTTATAATGTAATTGGGGATGGTTCAGATCAAGAAATAAATGAAATCCTCCGGAAAAAAATAGGCACTTTTCTACTGTTTTCTTGAAAATTATGCGATCGTTAAGGGGTTCCAGATCCTTCCATCGATCATTTAGCTGCATTTTCATGGATTCACACAAGTTCAAATCCGCCATGTTATTTACTCCCAGCTTCGAAATGCATCATGGGTAATTAGCGGGTTTTATCCTGGGTCGAAGCAGGGTCGAAAATCCACCCTGCATTTTTCCCTATCGTAGGGAAAAAGTAAGAAACGACCCTGCTTTTACCCGGGTTTTTGGCACATGTAAACGGCACTTTTAAGTTTATCCCCCTCTGGGGTGCATTGTTGCTGAAAGTAATGCTCAATTTTCTTTAGGAATTGGCTTGAGGGGCCGCCATTGAATGTGGCTTCGAATGGCGCAATTTGCTGAACCATAATTACCCGAGGAAAATTTCCAGCAGGATTTTGTTCTACAACACTCATTTTTTAAATAGTATATAAGTACTTGCAACAATTTTATCAATATAAGTACACAGTACACAGTTTTTAATTTCAATTATGTTGTTCGTTACAAATGTAACGCTAACTACCAGGGTATATATATTTTCGGGCGCCAGTATAGAGATTCTATGCTCACTTCTACCCAGACTTGGGTGTATATAATTTGAAGTGGCACTCTATTTGAATTTGAAGCAAACACAGTTTATACATGAAACAATGTTTATTGAATTCGTTGCACATATAATTGGCTTTTACAGCAATAAGCATGCGTACTACTTGTACGGAATGTATAAACACAGCTTTCAAGAACAATATATTTTTATACTCACGAACAGTAAGTCAAACCAGCGGTACTGCCATGTAAACTTCTGGCCCGCTAAGCACTAGCGCAGGATAACACCTTTTCAACCTTAACAGCCTCCCCTCCTTCATTAATGACGCTGCGTGGTATTTATACTAAGCGCGTATGCCGAAATTAGCATATCTAAAGCAGCTTCTTTAATTCACTCAAAAGTTCGATTCTTGTGAATCGAATCTTGTGTATACCTTACAACTTAACTTCATATATTTATACACATTTTTAAAAATCTCGCGATTTTAAAAATCTCGCAAATACGAGTATCCTTGTGGCTCTGTGACACCCGACACGTGATGGGCACGTTAGAGCGTCCCGAAAGCTCCATGTTTCTTCTGTCGATGGCAGGAAAAATAATTAATTTCAGTAATCTGACGGCACCGCTTTCACGATTAATTCGGAATCGGCGCCAACGCCGTATTTTCGGCTTTCTGGAAAGAGGTCTTTTGGAGTAATAAACCTTCAGCTTGAATTAGAAACTTTATAGAGCTACTTTTTGCCAAAAAGTTGCCGAATTAACGATTAACTGGTACGGAGGTTTCGCTGACGCTGTCGCTTTCTCGAGTAACTTGAAACCTGCGCCCCTGTGTTCATTTTTGGGATGCATTTGGCAGATCATCAGGGCCGTTCCCGTGTGCAAGAATAATTTTGTCGCCCCCCCCCCCTCCTCATACCGTATAGATTAATTGAAATTTTTCTGAAATTTTTTACCTTAAATTAAACAACGAATTGCAGAAAATATTATAAATTCAGTTTATTTTTTAATTTTACAACCTAACATAATAATTATTAATGTATTGATATACACTGCTGGCCACCCAAATTGCAACACCAAGAAAGACAAGAGATATCACAACAAAATTTATTTTGTAGATAACATGTTGACCAAGTATCAAATGATTAAATTTATAGACTTCTGTGAAGTGTGGTTCCTGCCAAAATCAGTAGCCAGAGTAGCCGCCATTGTTGGAGATGACCGCTGCCACACGCCTCGGCATTGATTCAAAGAGACTTTGGATGAGTTCTTGGGGTACAGCAGACCAAGCAGCTTCCACACGTTGCCAAAGTTGATCTGCTGTGGTAGCTGGGGATGGAATCTGGGTCAATCGTAGAGCAACCATGGACCACATGTTTTCTATAGGTGAAAGATCCGGAGAGCGAGGCGGCCAGGGAAGCAATTCAATCTGGCGATTGACGAAGAACCGTTGGACAATGCGTGCCACGTGTGTTCGCGCATTATCCTGTTGAAATATGGCTGTGGGCAAGCCCTGAAGGTAAGGAAGGACAACTGGCTCCAACACCTCGGAGATGTAGCGCTGGCTGTTAAAAGTACCAGTAATGCGTACTAGAGGTGTGCGAGAGTGATATCCAATACCGCCCCATACCATAATACCCGGTGCAGGACCAGTGTGGCGGTGCATAACGCAGCTGTTCAGCATCCTCTCTTCACGGTGTCTCCAGACTCGAATGCGACCATCGTGGTGTTGCAGACAGAAGCGTGACTCGTCAGTAAAGACAATTTCATTCCATTCTGCCGTCCACATCCGTCTGTCATCGCACCATTGGCGGCGGAGACGTCTGTGGTTCTGCGTCAAGGGTAGACAAAGCAATGGACGTCTTGCGGACAGACCACTCTGCTGTAAACGGCGTCGAATGGTACGCACAGACACTGGATGATGCGTTACAGACTGCATGTGCTGTGCTATGGTTCGTGATGTGACTGAGCGATCCGTCACTGCCATGCGCACAATTTGCCTGTCATCACGTGAAGTGGTGCACTGAGGTGGATGCGATCGAACACGCCGGTCCGTCGTACCCTCCTGCATCCAACGATCACATATCTGCATTACAGTTGTTTGGTTTCGTCCAACACGACTACCGATTTCCCTGAAAGATAATCCACAATCTCGGTAGGCCGCTATCCTTCCTCTGTCGAACTTGGATACTTGATCAAAAGATGATCGCTGTTTTCCACGAGGCATAATTGATCGTTTTTTGAAAAAACCACAAGAAAAACACAATTGCCGAACTTGAAATCGTCGAAATCTCCAAGCCTTAAATAGCACTTTGAAGTGGCGCCACAGGTGCGCGTGATGCGCGTCTGCACTGAAATTCTAATCATTTAAATATCTCACCTCCGCTAATGCATGTTGTAAATTTTATGTTATTTGCATGTTTCCTTCAGGGTGTTGTATTTACAGTGGCCAGCAGTGTAATAACAAAATGAATACGTTATATTAAATACATACAACACATATCTATTAATACATATACTTAATAAGTCAGTCAAAAAGCTTAAATAATCTTTGCTTTTCTTGCCTTTTTTAATGCAAATTCTGTTATAATATCTGATACATCTATATCTTCCGAAATGTCCTTTTCGATACTAATAATAGATAAGTCTGAAAGCCTTTCTTGTCCCATTGTGGATCTCAAATAATTTTTTATTATTTTAAGTTTTGAAAAGCTTCTTACCTCGCTAGCCACAGTCACAGGTAATGTTTAAAAAAATTCGTATGGCAATCTCTAAATTCGGAAACAGATAGATGAGGTTATTTGTAAATAGGTATTGTAGCGTACTGGAAATAGGGTCTTATTTTTTCCCGAGACCCCACAAGCGCTTGGAAAACACAGCTGCTTGTTTTTCAAGGAATGTGTTGTTCGGTTCCACCAGTTCGGAACACGTGGGGGGATTAAAAACCGTTTCCCTCACAGGCGCAGCCACTAAAGCTGTCAATTTAACGTTTCGGAATGTAATAAAGTTCGGCGTCTAGAAGAGCTGTCAGCCGATAATCTGCCGGCATCTGCCGCCCCTCCACCCCTTCTGAAATTCCAGACATTGAAGGGAGACGCTGCATAAAATCCGAGCGGGATAGACGTGTGTTGCTAGGCTCCTGTGTTGTTGGGCCGAGAATGGGCCCTGGAGCGTGTATTGGTGAATCTGCACGTAAATTTAAGTGATCATGTCGGAAGTGTTTAATGTTTAATTTTTCTTGTTAATAAATTGTTAAGTTTGTTTTAAAAATTTGGCTTTCGCTTTTAATTAGAACTCTGTCTTTTTTTGGTATGGATCAATAGTTGTGAAATGTCTTCAAAATGCCTCAGAGAGTTAACAGCCTTATAGTGACGTCACAGTATTGAATCACATTTAACGCGTTCATTTCAGGGGAAATATAGGGTGCAACGTTGTCAATTTCATCGCATAAATCTTCAGCTATAACATCTTTTTCATTTTTAAATGGATCATGTAACATACTTTCCACAGATTTACATTTTGTAGACCTATTTGATTTATCTGTTTCAAGGAAATTTTTTAGGTCGTTGAGAAAACTGAAAACTGTGTGATGTTGTTTTATTTGTTCGAACCTTTCTTCTATTTTTGATAATGCGGTGTCCAATATTACAAAGTAAAAATTAATTTTGAATTGGTCTTCTGGATTTTTTGGAGCATCATCTTTACATTCGTAGTCAAATAAAGAACTTATAAAAAGGGCGCAATGTAAGTTAAGCTGTTTCTCGATAAAGATTGACTTTTGCAAAGACACGTTCCAAATCGATTTTATTTTAATTTTGTTCATATTTTAAATACAATTCCCCCTACGTTTACTTTAATAAAAAAAATCGTAAAAAATTACTTTAAAAAAAAAAAAAATTCCCGATTTCTGAAAAATTTGCCATATTTCACGCGCCTGTTAAAGAAATAAGGTGATGCAGTTCAAAAATCCAAGTTTACACTTGTTCCTGTAGTATATGTTTAACATTTGCAAAATAAAAAAGAAGATTTAAAATAGTATTAAATAATGAATCCTAGCTTCTTCTTTTTTTTTTTTTTTTTTTTTGCAAAACAAATATCAAACCATAGATGTATTATTTCAATTTCGAACCGCTAATCGTGCAAAAGAAAGAATATCAAGTTTACTTACCTGTGAAATATTTGTATTGGTCAGCAATCACAAAATCGAGCACAAAAATTCGAGACATAAAGCTTTGTTTTTCAGTTGTTGAGATGGACACGTTCAAAATTAATATAAAGCAAATATCCCGGTTCTTGTATTTATAGGCTCAGGGCATAAACGAGTATTTTCCTGCAACCAGACAAAAACCGCCCGCACCTACGCGATGCCGGCGATGCGGTGCGATTTGATGGGATGATGGGTTAAAACGTGTTAAAACAAAAACGAACAATCTATTTCCCAACTGGTTGCGACGTGGAGCAGCGTTTTTAAAACCAATGTGGTTTCCAGTTATACTTGTAAAATGCATTTTTAACTCTAAGTAGTTACCTAGCATAATGATATATTTATATTAATTATTTTACTAATAAATTAGTTTTAAAATTTTTTCAACCGGGCGGCTGACTTGGCGCCCCCCTTGACTTGCCGCCCGTGTGCCCCGCACCCCTGGCACCCCCGGGTTGGAACGCCCCTGCAGATCATAGTTCTATAGGACATAAAAAAGCCGTAGGAAAGACTTTCATGAAGCCTTCAGCGGTGTGACGTCATACGGCGAGATCGCTAGCTTTGCGGACATGGCGTAGACCGTATCGCTCCGTTCTCCTCGGGATTTTAAAAATATCTCAAATCCGAGTATCCTTGCGGCTCTGCGACACATAACGCGTGATGGGCACGTTAGATCGTTCCCAAAGTTTCGTGTTTCTTCGGTCAATGGCGGAAAAATCCTTTATTTCGATAATCTGATTTCACCACTTTCACGGTTAATACTGAATGGGGCCCAACGCTATATTTTTGGGTTTCTGGGCAGAGGTATTTTAGAGTAATAGACCTTTAGGGTGAATTAATGACATCTTTAGCGCTTCTTATAATAGTCCATAATAGACCATAGGATAAACTTATAATAGTCCTTAGGATAATCTTATAATAGTCCATAGGATAATCAGGAGCATTACCCACGAGAAGTATTTATCGCTCTTTAGGTATTAAGAAAATTATGGAAGTTTAATTATTTAGTCTTTAAGAAAACCATCGCATGTTTTGATTTCTATTTTCATGCAATCAGGGTAACTTAAAACTTTTAACTCTGTATCACACTTCTTACTATTTCCTGAAGTAATGTGAGGGAGTTTCAGAAATCCTCGATAAAATTTAGAGTCATGTTTACTTTTATAAATACTCGATCATACAAAAATTTATTATTATAGATGCAGATTTCTGGGTATTTGGGTTTTTGCAATTGTTAGGGTTGTCTTTCGCCAAAGGAGACGCGATCTTTTTCAGTAATTTTGTTTTCATTTTAAAATAATAATTGTTGTCAGTTATATTAATAAATATTGCAAACATAAAACAAATGGGCTTTCAGAAACCGATGAGAACACGAATAAATAATAAAAATTACACAACTGAAGTAGTGGTTTCAATTACGGATTTTTTCATTGCATGTGTTGTACAGAGTCGATTATTATCAGAGTTTTGGCAAGCTCAGTTTTTGGATGTATGCAAGCCATTTCCTACATCCCTCTTTTTTGACGAATTTTGTTTTTATTTTGGATATAAGGGCGCATTCGTACCGAAGAACTGTATAATTTCTAAGGGTTTCAGAAACACGAAGTTGCTAGAATATGTTTTAATGCTTCCATTTCTTCAATCTACATCTGCATGTTTTGCACACTTCGTATGGTCGTTATTCTGAATAATTTTTACATCTGTTTAGGCAATTTCCTTTTAGACATATTTTTAATTTTCCTGATCTAATAGGTCCAATCGACTTGACGCCGGCCCTGCCCCTCTAAAGTGTTAGGCCAGGACTCCACTTCACCAGAAACAGAAAACAGAACAGAAAACGGAATTTTTTTCTGTTTTCCGTTTCTGCTGAGATTCCGTTCTTTCTGTACTCCACTTCACCAGATTCCGCTCAGCTGGCGCCATCTGTCGTCGTTATTTGTTTTTTTTGTTTATTGTTTTACATTGGCTGTGATTCGGACATAAAATACTTTAGCTCAAGAAAGTATGGAAAACGACACAGATTTTGCTATGGCGAGTTTGCACTTCCTAAGTCTGCTGTCTTTAATTAGAACCTCTGAAGCAAAAAAAGAAAACATCGATTCTGGGTTCGAAAGATTTTCCAAGAAAGGGAAAAACATGGTATTCACAACACCTTAATTGCAGATCTTCGAACTACCGATCAGGAGTTCTGAAAAAACAGTCTTGTTGAAAAAACAGTAGTGCATAACAAATAGTATGTAATAGAAATTTCGACAAAATATTACTGAGGGTTTTAGTTGTCATATTTAGTGTATATCATCTCTACAACATTTGGATAGTTAAAAATATCAGACCTTTACAAAGTGACATCTTAGGATTACAGATCAGTTTGCACTAAATCCATTATCTGGTAATAGAAAATCATTATTCCAACAAATTATTCTGGTAGAATTTACTGTTTGACTTATTTAGCTTGCAGAAACGCTTCCATGTCAAACCGAGACGCCACTGCTGTTTTGTGTTTCGTGGATCAAGACGCATTCCTATTGGCTGTCATACACGCGGAATCCGCGGACGGAAACAGAAAAGTTCAACATTTTCAACTCTGTTTTCCGCCGTCATTCTGCTGGGCAGAAACGGAAAAAACCGGAAGTGCGTAGATTTTCCGATTCTGTTTTCTGTTTCTGTCGCGTTTTCTGGTGAAGTGGAGTCCAGGCCTTATGGTGATTACAGCCAGGCAATGGCCGATTGGCTAGGGCTGTGGGTTCGAGTCCCATGGATGTTTGAAGCCATTCGGAATCGGCTTTAAACTGTAGGTCCCGGTCTAATTAGCCCTCGTGTAGCAAAAAGTTGACCGTAGCGCGCCAAACCAAACCGTCATGATGATTACTCTAATGACCTCTTCTAATGAAAAATCACATGCAACTTATTTTTTTAACACTTTGTAAAAGTTTTCCATTTTTCGCAATTGGAATACGGAAAAATCTCGCCAAACTCTAATTTCATCCTCTTTGAAATATCTTCTCATAACTTTGTTTTTGTTAGCCATATTTTTGGCCAGTTAAAAAGTTAAATAAACTCGTGAAAGATGTTTCACTTAGTTGCAAATTTATAATTTGGAAAATATACATAAGAAATCTTTTAACGTTTGACTTTTACTTTTAAACGTTTCAGATTATACATCAAATCACGGCAGTTAATTTTCCAATAGGAATAGTGTTTAAAATTTCCTTTCAATTGTTAACTGCAGATGTATATTCCTCCCCATCTGTCTCTTGTAAACACTGCCTTTTCTTAGGGCAAGCCATTACTCATCGGCAGAAAGAAACACCTGATCGAGTCTTCATTGGGGCAAATGCCGATGTTTGGTGACAATCACCTCCTCACCACATTATGGGGAAGGATATGAGATCCCGTTGACCTTCGCTTTTGTTACTTTCCACCCCCTCATGAAAAAAGAACTCTTCCAGAGTAACCACTTTCTCATAGCGCGTGCAGACTTGAACAGCGCTCTCTGCTTCACCCCAGTGATTTATGTGTCTCTGTACACTGTTCTGCACCCGATCGCTTCCTCTGGCGGTCCTTCAAAGAAACAGAGTGAGGTCAGCGGGTCAAATGGTCTCGAGCGGGGTCGGGGGAGACACCAAGAGCGGCGGAGATCAAGAACGGGAAGGGGGGTGGTTCTAAGTACCGTGTCTAATGTTACCGTTACTAAGTGATGTGACAGGAGTTGGGGAGAGAACTCTGTGCAATGTGAATGCACCATTAGGGATCTTCTCTCCGGAGAAAATCTATACCCCTCTTTGCGATGAGCGGTTCCGTCATAGTTATCAATCCTCCCCCCCGCCCCCTCCAAGAAGCGAAAACTTCAGCAAAATTTGTAATTTAATTTTTCCTCTACTAATTACAGCTACATAAATGTTGATAATCAAATAATAGTGGCTTTTCAGATAAGCTGAACTTTTTTGCTATCTGCTGTAAGATTCATTTTATAAATTTCGCTCACCAAAGGAAATAACGAGCGCTTAAAGCACACTATACCACATTTCCCCCCGAATAATTTAAATTTAAAATGCAATCTATAACATAAAAAAAGAGCTGTCCCATTGCGACAAAAATTGGTGGATGTAAAGAACATGTACAGAGCAAAAACGATTAAATTTTCAGAATTGAATGATTTATTCCAGAGTTTGGTCGTTACAAAGTGAAGAAGTCAATACGGCGTTGGTTCGCTTCTGACCTGGTTGCAAGCTATCAACCGGCGTGGCATAAACTGATAAAGTTCCCGGATGGTGCATGTCCTGCGGAATTTCCTGTCAAATTGTCTCCAACTGTCGGGCTGAATCGGCGACATTCGGGGATAGTTGCAATCGATCTTCTCACCACGTCCCAAATATGCTCTATGGGGAAGAGATGATGTGACCTAGGTAGTCAAGCAAGTGTTCGACAAGCTTGAAGACAATTCATACCAACACGCACCGTATGCGACCGGGCATTACCTTTGCAAAATATTCTGGTACTCAAATTCCTTGAGTATTCTTTGATCAGGTCCTGGTCTTTATTCTCGGTGAGAAACTATCAATTCGACACACAAAATGAAGCACATTTAAACACAAAGAAACTTCATTTAATAATCTGCGAAGTTTGGATTTCCGACTTCGTCTAAACAGACGCCATTACATTTCAAAGCAATTCTTTTTCTGAATCTATCGGGCGACGCAGCGCCCTCTATAAACCAAATCTTTACATACTCCCCCCACAATGAACAACAGGTTCATTCCTAAAAGAAAATACTAATTACCATTAATTAATTATAGTAATGCAAAAGAACCTTTCTTGAGTTATATATATATATATATATATATATATATATATATATATATATATATATATACACTGCTGGCCACTGTAAATGCAACACCCTGAAGGAAACATGCAAATAACATGAAATTTACAACATGCATTAGCGGAGGTGAGATATGCGGCTCCGGTATCTTTTGCGGACCGGACCGCCAAAGAGGACGATTATATGCGACTGTAGTAACCCCCCCCCCCCAAATTAATGCAAAGAAAGTCCCTCCTTATAGCTACTTAGTGGGAGTTGTCTTTCTGGCTTCTTAATAAGGGATTCATGCATTATTCATGACTTATGCATGCATTATTCCTGCATTATCGGTGCATTATTTGTACATTATGAAAAGAAAAGGCTTGAAGACGGTGTGATAATTGTTTGCTGATAATTAATTTGAAGGGCATTGTATATATACGTATATATATATATATATATATATATATATATATATACAATATATATAAATGATTCATGCATTATTCATGATTTATTCATGCATTATTCCTGCATTATTCAAGCATTATTGGTGCATTATATATGCATGAAGAAAAAAATAAATTAGAAATCGGTGTGATGGATGTTTGCTGTTAATTAAATTAAAGGGCATTGTATATTATATATTTATTTATTTATATATATATATATACATATATATATATATGTATGTATATATATATATATATATATATATATAAATATATATATATATATTTATATATATATATATATATGTATATATATATATATATATATATATATATATATATATATATATATATATATATATATATATATATATATATATATATATGTATGTATGTATGTATGTATGTATGTATATATATATATGTATATATATATGTATACCCAACAAACACAGAAGCATCGGGCCGGGGTCGGAAGGTTCCGGCCAGCCGATTTCACCACTGCCGGGCCGGCGCATTAGGTCAGTATCGTTTCCGTCACGGCTGTGTCCTCTCGCCCGCGACTACCCCGTCGACTGCCGGGCCGCTTCCGGTAGGATTCGAGCCATCGTTCATCCGACTACGAACCGTTAGGCAGCCGCGATTAAGCCATCGATGCGGACAGATAGCCGGAACGTAACCGGAGGTTGACGGGCCGGTTACGGGAGCAATAATTGGTGTCGACATACCGTCATCTACCCATCTCGTAAACAGCAATGTGCCGTAGGTCCGGGCATCATGCCAGCATTCTACCAGAATCGGACCGCCGGCATTTTTTCTAAGTTTTACGTAGGACCCTTTTGTTTATATGCTTTTTATTATTATTTATTTCATTGACGATTAACCTCTGATATCAACCCTTTCACTTTTATTATTATTTTTTTTGCCTTCATATTTCTAGCATTTTTTCCAGTTTTGCCTTATGTATTTTTAGGTATTACCAAATACTGATCTTTGTTATTACCTAAAAATTTGTATATGAATCACTAGTTTACTTGTTAGAACAAAACCTCATTTTGCATTAAGATACATTTACCCAAATTTGAAAGTTAAGATAACATTAATACCAACCATTAAAGCTAAATCATCTTTCCACTCGATCTAAGGTTACAGTTTGTTTTTTTTAAATTTAGAATGAGATTATAGTACGTAAAACAGTACTACTTTAATAATTAACCCAAAAAATTTGTACTTCCCCAGTATAAAATTTATTAACATAATTTGATAAATTTATAAACATAAATTTGATACATTCTTCAAACCTGAGTAATGTGTAGTGTGTATGATGAAGCCCATCTTTGTGAGCTTGTGAAAACTTGCTCAGAATTTATTTAAATTATTTTTTGGTGTAGAGTTAATAAATGCTCTACAGATAAGAAAATTATTTTTTGCATAGTTTTGTGAATTAAAGAGTAATTCATTAAATTCTTATGTCATTTTAAAAAAATATTTTCTTTTCTATTATATTGGACTTAATATCCAACACTTGATAGTACTATTTTTGAGAAATAGTACTATGATAGTAATATCTTCTATTGTAATTTTGAGAAAAATTATAGACACACATGTTTTTAAATACAGAAAAGAGCTGGTTTAAAGTAAAAATAGTTTATTTAGAAAGTACATAGCACATTTACACAATTTTTTTCTATATTTTCTACAAAACAGGATCCTTTCGCTGTACCTCTGGCTCCATCTTTACAGCATCTAGGGAAAAAAAAGAAAGAGAAAATCAGTTCATAAATTTATGTGAAAGGAAAATGACTCCCATCCCCAGATATAATTTATGAATCAAAAGAATTTATTTAAATTATTTTTCTATGTAGAGTTAGTAAATGCTCTGCAGATAAGAAAATTATTTTTTGCATAGTTTTGTACATTAAAGGGTAATTTATTGTTGTAAAAATAGTTGATTGTTGAAAGTAGTTGAAAAATTCATTGTTGATAAAGTAGAATTAAATAAATCCAATTAGGAAATATAAATTCTGAGACAGGGGTTTAAAAAAACTTGATACAAAACAGCACCCAACACATGAGTGCAGTTTTAAATCTGTTGTCATTTTATTGATAACTACTTCCAAGAAGTAAATTCCTACCACATTTTTTTTGTAAAACCAATTACATACTGTGAAAACTACATCATGTAAAAAATATTTACTTGATTAAATAAATATACTAATAGAAAATAGTTATAAAATATTTGTTAAAGAGTATTCCCCTTTTCACTAAATTTCTCTCTGTACAGTAGAAAATCCAACCATGTCGATTAATTTGTTATTATAGATATAAATAAAATAGGGTAGATTGCCTTGATAAGAGTACAATTAAGTTTTTAATGTTGAGCATAATTTCAGCTCAACGTTGAAAGCTGAATCAGAGACTTGTCTATAATGACACCAAAATTTCCTCTTCACTATTGACAATAATGCTGTTGAAAGTAGAGAAACACAAGAATAAAGATTGAATGCTAAGTAAAACATTAGCATACAAAATCTTAAATTTCTAAATTTGATTACAACATGCCATAGAGAGCATTAATACAGATGCTGGGTCAGATTTAGAAATTTAAGATTTTATATAGTATTCAATCTTCATTCTTGTGTTTCTTTACTTTCAACGTGAGAGTGATTCTCGATAGTGAAAAGAAAATTTTGTTGTCATCTCAAGTCTCTCAGTCAGCTTTCAATTATTGTACTCTATAAAGGCATTCTAATCTATTTTATTTATATCTGTAATAACTAATCATTTAATTGACAGGATTGAATGTCTTACTGTACTGAGAAATTTAGTGAAAAGGGTGAATACTCTTTAACAACTAATCTATTACTATAATAATGAATAAAGTAAAACTTTATTATATGATGTAGCTTTCACAGTAATTGGTTTTACAAAAATTGTGGTAGAAAGTAATTTGGGATACTAACTTCTGCATAGTATTTTAATAGAGCATATCTTTTGTTACTTAATTGTCAAATTATGGTGGGGATCTGTGCATAAAATATTTTTTTATTTGTGAGCAGCTGTTATTAGGGATAACCACAGTAAAAAATTATTCAAAATATACTATTTAGATTCAGTAATTATTAACAATTGTTATGATATATTGTTTGATTAGTCTAGGTTAATTTGAAAAATGAGGTGGGTAATATTGACTAGCTGTCAATGTTGAGTGAAATGGCATAGATTATATTATAAAGCGTGAAAAAACACTTAGACTTTTTGAACCAAGCTTCTAACCCAAATTTAAGTTTTTAAAAAAATATTTTGCTAATGAGAGTATTTTCACAGATCTTAACAATGGAATAGAAAACCCGTATAGTCAACAAATTCATGGATAAACGATTCAGTTCTAAAAGCAAAAAGCCTGGTTTCTGTATACTGTTGTAACATGATTATTATAAAAGTATACAGAAACCAGGCCTTTTGCTTTTAGGGCTGCATCTTTTATCCATGACTTAGTTGACAATACAGGTGTTATGTTCCATTCCTTAGATCCATGAAAATATTTCCAATTTTAAAAGTTTCATTAAATTTTTTTTTAAATTTTGGTTAGAAGTTCGGTTTGAAATGTTAAAAGTATTTTATTGCACTTTGTAAAATAATCTATGCTACTGCACTCAACATTGACAGCCAGTCAATCTTTGTATGCTTGCATCATTTTTCAACTTAACTTAGATAAACCAAATAATACACCATAAAAAAACCTACACACTTGCAAACATAACCTTATTATAGTCAACAATTATTTAATAATTAACTGAACCTAAATAATATATTTTGGAATATTTTTTTACTGCCCTTATCCTTACACTTTATAATAACAGCTGCTCACAAAAATATATTTTATGTGACAGATCTCCACCAAAATTTGACAATGAAATAATAAAATTAAATACTAGGCAGAAGTTAGTATTCCAAATGACATTCAACTACCTATTAGCTCATCAACGAATAATCTAATACATCTAAAAGCAATATTATTATTATTATTACTTCTGTAAGGAATTATGAATGAACCTCTAACTACTTCTCATGAAATTCTGATAATTAAATTAAAAAATTTTTAACATTAACTATCAAGAGTAAAATAACCCTTGGCATTTTATATCTTTATAATATAAAAATATAAAATTTTTTTTGGTAAGCAGTTATGATAAAAGACTTTCACAAGAGTCACGGTTAACTGAAGTCCCTGAACTGCACTTTCAGACATACCTAATACTTTAATAACAGGCTTGCCAGTTAAAAATATAATGAATAAAGGAAATCAATATCAATCCACAAATTACTGCAACCAAAGTTTATGAAAATGTTCGGATTAGCGTATAAAATATACAAAGAGAAATTTGAAAATTTGAGTTGTTTATTAATTAAGAATTATGTAATAAAAATATTTTTTATGGTTTTTCATAGAAAAATTCAAATTTAAGTACAAAAAATAAATTTTAAAAAAATATATTATCAACTTTGTGATTTTGCCCACAAGTTCACTGCTGAAAAAAATAAAGGATATCTAGAGAATAAAAAAAAAATGGGTTCAGTGAGGTTAAAATGAACTTACAGATTATGAATCGAGCACACTGCCAAGTGAGTTGTGGAATCTTTTCATGGAAATCACAATGTGAAGATGGATTCCAGTTTCAGAATTCTGTAAAGAAACCAATATTTTCTTACAATGCCATAATAAAAATTAGAGTGATTTGTGACACCAAGAAGCATTGAAAAGCAGAGTTCATTATTTATTTATTTATTTTACAAATGCCACACACTACCAAAAATAGCACCTATGCAATCAGTGCACGTGCTCTCCAATACTTCTCAACAAGATCAGTAAAACATTTTAGTGCAGAGCACTCGTCTATTTGCTTATCAGTGAAATAAAAAAGGTAGTATGACCCCTTACATGTATACTTTGGACCATAGGCGTAGCGTGCTTCTAACATTTGGGACGGATACAAATTGAATTCAGCTAGGGCCCTTCTCAGCGCATTGACTACCGATCAATCCTTAAAATTTGAAATATGATTTTTTGAAATTGAGTAACAATAGAATTGATGTTTGAGTAGTATTCAAAAAGTTATACAATGAGAAAAATAAATGTAATATAAATAAAAGAAGAAAAAAAATGTAGCATGCTTCTAACATTTGGGACGGATACAAATTGAATTCAGCTAGGGCCCTTCTCAGCGCATTGACTACCGATCGATCCTTAAAATTTGAAATATGATTTTTTGAAATTGAGTAACAATAGAATTGGTTTGAGTAGTATTCAAAAAGTTATACAATGAGGAAAATAAATGTAATATAAATAAAAGAAGAAAAAAAAATGTAGCATCGAATTTTTGTTATGGATCATATCATTGTTAAAAACTATGTTAGGGCTAAAGACATAATCGGTATTTTCAGTGTCACAGTTTGAAAAAAATGGGAAAAAACCAACTTTTTAAAAAGTTTTCTACAATTTTCTGATTTAACTGAACCAAAAATTTCTCCTCACATGAATTTTCAAATCAGATTAAGTGAAAATTACACATAATGGAATATGCACTGAGCATATAATTTAATACCAAAAATTGCCTGGTGATTAAAAGTTGAGAAGTAATCAGACTTTCAATGTGCTGAATATGTTTAGCACAATATTTAAATAAGACTTTAATATACATGAACTAGATTACTACCTCGCAAAACTTCCAAGAAACAATTTCAACTAACTATTGTATAACTTTCCATATAATTTGGCTTTCCATAAAACTCCAACTGATGTTCAGAATCAGTTGAGTTATTTTTCAGGCACAACTTTATCAACATATTTAATTATGAAACTTTGAGAAAGTAAAGACAATTTACAATGCATTTCCCCCCATTTTTTAAACAGCTAAACAAGATGCTCAGTGGAATTTTAAAAAATTTAGTACAAATTTAGTACAGGATCAAAAATATAAAATAATGGTCTATTAGGATTTGAAGGATGATTATATACTTAAACAAGGGGGGGTAGCAAAATAGGATATTGTTTAATAATAAAGTCAGTTGTTCAGTCAAGAAGTCAATTATTGTATTTTGATGATCAGAAATTTTATGTCTTAGAACATCAAGCAATTCAATTACCACATTTAATACATTTTCACCATCACTCATTACTGTTTTCATTTAATCCAAATTCTTTATATAAGTATTAAGACTTAAAATGGAATAAACATGTTTAACAGAGAGAAAAATTTATGGCATGCATAAAATTAAATTTTACCAAAATTTAAAATTACTTAGCCCATTAACTAATGATCTAATACATCCAAAAGCAATTTCCTTTTTACTACTTCTGTAATGAATTATCAACGAACCTCTAACAACTTATCAGGAAATTCTAAAAATATTTTTAAAATTTTAATGTTAACCATTAAGAATAAATAAAGCTTGGCACTTCACATTTTCATAATATAAATATCATTTTTCTGTTATTATAAAAGACTCTGTAAACCAGGCGTTTTGCTTTTTGGAACTGTATCTTGTATCCGTGAATTCATTGATTATACAGGAGTTCTATTCCATTATTAAGAAAGGGTTATTTCATTCACTTATCAAACACACATTTTGATATAATAAACCACAACTCACAATGGATGTCTTATCTACAATTTTATAAACAAACTTTGTCTATGAACACATTTTATATTTTCTAAATAAACCTTGGCATTTTATAATTTTATAATATAAATCTCTTTTTTTGGCAAGAGTTAAAGTCTTTCACAAGAGTCGTGTTAACTGAAATCCCCGGACTGCACTTTCTCACTCACCTAAAACCTTAACAACAAGCTTCACAGTTAAAAAAGAATAAATAAAGAAAATCAATATTCTATCCACAAATTATTGAGACCAAAGTTTATGAGAAAGTTCAGATTAGCGTCTAAGTTAAAAAAACTAATTTGAAATTTTTAGTTGTTTAATAAATATTTTTAGTTTTTTTCATAGAAAAAATTTAATTAGTTAAAAATAAATCTAAAAAAATATTAAAAACAGTGATTTGGGCCACAAGTCCACTGCTGAAAATAAAAGTATATCTCGAGAATAAAAAAAGGTAGGCTCAGTGGCGTTAAAAACTTCCGCAGGTTATGAGATCCAAGTGGTATTTGTCTTTCAAGCCTGAAGCTCTGAATAGATTCCAGTTTCAAAATTCTGTAAAAAAACCAATATTTTCTTATAATGCCATAATAAAAATTTAATGTTTTATCAAACCAAGAAGTATTGAAAAGTAGAGTTCTTTATAAACTTGCTTATCACTAATATAAAAAGGGGAAAAGAAACTAATTTTACCCTTTATATATATATATTAAGCCAATAAGTTCACATTTATTTTGCACAGCATGACAACAAAATAATTTCCAAAAGACCTTTAGAGATGAACAGCTTATAGATAGTTATTGAGAACATTCTCAGATTTATAAAAACTCTTATCGTACAATATCTATTACAATAAAGCAATTTTTTGTATGTACACATTCTGATAATCTACAAATCTATATACTTATAAATATATAATTTAAAAACATGGAATGCAAATTAATAAGTTAAGAAACAATTTATGTATCTAAATAGTCTATTTTGGAATAATTTTCACTGCCATCATCTCTAATAACACTGATAAAAGTGATTTCAAACACGATACAAATTAGAAAATTAAATGCACGTGGCATCTATATTGACACAAATTTAAAACTCTAAACTTCTCATTACTCCAGAGGTTCTTTGAATGAATTCAGGAATACAATGGAGTTCACATACATACAAAAATTAATAATTCTTGAAAATATATATACACTCAATTGCAAGAATATATACACTCAGTTGCAAAAAGTATGCACCATTATGTTATTCCTAAAGAGTGAAATTGTTTTATTTTATATCTTCAGAGAGAGTAGAAATATAATCTAAATATCAAAGCCAGTTCAAAATATTGATTAATAGCAATTGAAATTCAAAATGTTCCTTAAATAAGCTTTTTATTTAATGAGATATTCAAAATAAAAAAATGCTCCAATATTTGCTATTGTTTCAATATTTACTTGACATGTGGATACTGATTAAACAATATTTTGATCTGGTTTTGAAATTTTGAATATATCTTTGCTCTCGATAGACATAAAGAAATTTCACCCAGTAGGAATAACATATACATATATAGCAATTGAGTGTACACATAGAACATTATAAATAGAATTTTAAAAAAATTATATTTTAAGGCTATTAAGATTATACATGAAAAATACCTATTAGTGTTTAGCATTTAAATTAAAATATATAATTATACTAAATACATTCTTTTAAATTATGAACACAAAAATTTTAAGAATATTTGTTCTTTATTTCTTTATAATGTATAAAATGCAGTGTATTTTATAAAGTTTACTCAAAACACAATTTGATAAGGAATTCAATAGATCCTTTTGTATGATTTACAAGTTCATTTTTAGAATCTTTTATAATGTGGAACGTTTTTGAATCCATCTTTTAACATTTAGACATGGATAATTTGTTGCCTATTGATACCTGGCAATAAGAACATTGTAAAATATATTTAATAGGAAAATGGACAATTTTTCCACCATTGAATACTATGCATGAATTTACTATGGAGGAATCATGTGTAACTGATTTATCAATCCAGTAGTAAAAAAATGTTTAATTTGGATTAACATATTAAAAAAATTTCATTATAATTTTCTTTCAAATTTCTTTAAAGAAATAAAATGGAAAATATTATACTGGAAATGAAAATACATTTTTATTTTTCAACTATGCAGATTTGGAATTGATATTTGTGTCATGTATTTTATACTTTCTAAAGGATATAAAAATCTAAATAGTGCGTACAAATTACAATTCTAAATATTAATTTAATTAGCAAATACTTAAGACTTTCACAAGAGTCCATTTACTTCCTTTGTCCATCTAAAATATTAACTGAAACACGAATCTTAAATTATTCCGAAACAAAATGTTTTTATTTATACATACGAAAGTGCTCGTAAGTGCCATAAGTATTGCTAATTCAATACACTCAGTTCAGTAGAGTTTGATCTGAAATATGGTCAATTCATATATAACTTGGATTAAAACACTATCTTATAACAGAAATAGAATAATGTTCACTATGTAAGGGTGTTAAATAAAATCTAAAGGCAATAATTTAAGACTAACGAATGAAACTTAGTTGTGGATTAATTTCAACGAACTTGTAATCAATCTTTAATGGCGCCTTTTCAATCACGTGCAACTGAATGTCCAATCAGATGACACTAGTGCATTGTAGTATGACGAGGCGAAAAAAAAGATGGTTTGAAATTTCATTATGCTATAGCTTTCAAAAGCTGCCTTTTGGTATTGAATATAAAATTTTATTGCTCTACTGAAATATTTTTCAGGTGCTTCAAAATAGATATTTTTGTGAAAAGAGATAAAATTCTTTTTTTCTGTTTATTTTATGGTATATTAAATTAATAATATATATTTTTTGTAAATAAAATATTCAAAATATTTTTACAAGAAACTTAGGTATTTCTAAGTATTTCTAATTTTTAGATGTCATTACAGAACAACTGATTTTGTAGAATTTCGCAATTTTCATCATCTTAATTTTACAGTAGTATATTCTTATAATACACATTGGAATGAAAAAAACAATTTTTAATTAACGGACCTTAGTTAAAATAAACAAATCACATTTATTTAGAAAAATATTAATGTAATGTCTTTAAAGGCAAAGTGTTATTTTGAAATAAACATTCATATTTTTCAAAAGTCCATAGTAATCATACATGGTTTGCTTTACTTATTTCACTGACACATTGAATTGCTTTCTGTTTGTCATCAGAAATATGCCTCTTCATAGGAAGTCCTGTAACATCATTCCATTCAATCATATCAATATAATCCTTGGCATCAAAGTTTATACGTTGAAATAAAAACTTTTTGATGCCACCTTCATTTTCAGCCCTTGCTTTTAGATTCCGGGGTAATCCAAGCTCTCTCTTACATGACTGCGATCATCTGATATCATACAAAGGACGAGATTTTCAGAAGCAGATTTCTGGCACTGGAAAATGTATATAAGATAGCATAATAGCATTTTTCAATGACAACAACCAGAATTTAAACATTACTGTAATTGGAATGGGTGGAACTGCCGTGAACACTGGATTGAATAATGATGTGGTTCGTTTATTTGAAAAGGAATTAAGAAGGCCACTGCAGTGGTTGATTTGTCTATTTCATGGAAATGAACTGCGCCTACGTCCTAATTTGGAGGAGAAATAGGTAAACAACTAGAAAACTGCTATGAACTTCCAGTAATTGAATTATCACCTATTGAAAATGGCATTCCATTACTAGAAATTAAGGATGATTTAAGAGTGGACCCAAAATATTTGTTAGAAATGTCTAATGCAATCTCTGTTGGAAGGTGCTCTTCTGATTTGTCTATGAGAAAACCAGGAAAACTTTGTTATTCATGATAGCTTACATTAGCAAACCGAATACTTCACTTGTATGTGGGAACAGAATGTACTGCAAAAAAAATCTCCGAATACTGACTGAGTACATTTTGTAAGTATATGCATCTGTTTCGTTTCACATAAAGCGGAAACTATCTTATATCCATGGATCGAAGCACTTGTGGAAACTTGTAAGCTATTCACGTTACCTCCATCAGACTCTTAAAAATGTAATTGACCCAGTCATTCAAAGAAATTCGTACTTTGCTGCTTCTGAAAATCTCCTCCTATGTATGATATCAGTTGATCGCAGCCACGTAAGACAGCTTGGATTACGCCGGATTCTAAAAGCAAGGACTGAAAAATGAAGGGGGCATTGGAAAGTTTTAAGTTCAACGTATAAACTTTGATGCCAAGGATTATATTGATATGATTGTACGTAAAGATGTTAAAGTAACAGAACGAGGCATATTTCTGATTACAAACTAAAGCAGTTTCTAAAGGAAGCAAAATAATCTGATCAGGAGAGTCAACGTACTGACTTCAGCAATTTTCCATGTCACACACAAGCAGTAGAAAGGATTGTTAAATTCGTTACCGAGTCACCCTTACCCGTCCGTGGCACTTCTGCAAGAGTTGCATTGATAAAAACGAAAATACATTCTCAAAAGATAATGCTAAAATTTAATAATAAAAAACAAAACAAAACACAATTCAATGTGTCAGTGAAATAAGTAATGGAAACCATGTGTGATTACTATGGACTTTTGAAAAACATGAATTTTTTTTTTTCAAAATAACGTTTAACATCCCCAATCTCAAAGAACTTTTTAATCTTATGCACAGTAAGTGTGCGTTTAAATTTTCTTCTACACCCACTTTTGATTATATTCCTAAATCTGAAAAAGTTAAACCTCTGAATCAGGCTGATGAGCTTAAAGCAGGGTGTTTAACCTTTTGCAGCATCTGGGCCACATGGTAAATTTTTTCAAGGCAGGCGGGCCGCATAAAAAAGTCAACTACATTCAAAAGTTTAGTTTTATTATGAAAATGAAAAATACATTGTATATGTAATGTATAAAATATTATAATCTTGGTATGCAATGTGATGTGGTAATTTTGAACGAAATCGAACATAATGTGATTTTTAAAATTTGGGTTGATCTAAAGCGAATTGCTCTCGACTCTAACTTAACTAGCATTAATGATCGAATCAATCTCTCAAACCAATTTTCTATCCTAGGAAACGAGTCTGCTACAGTTAAGGATTTCATGTTGACGGTGAGGATTCAACTGTGTGGCAACCCTTTTTGTGTGGGTTACTAGATAATAGAATTGATCAATGTATTGGCATGAAAAAGAGTTTCTCTTTAAATTTCATAATTCAAATAGCGTCAAGCGATACGTGGTGATGTTGATGTACGTAACATGTGTAAATAAAATTGAAACAGAATGTTAAGTGATCAAAACAGTATTCTCAGGTTTAATTTTAGAATAGATCACTTATAAGAGCATATGCATTACATTTAAAGTTTTATTTATAATAAAGGATAAAAATGTAAACTTTTAAAAAGTCATTTACAAAAAATTTGTTTTCAAAGTATCAACGATTAATTTTTAAGTATCTATTTATGTTTAAAAAATTTATAATTTTTACGTAAGTTTTGCTCATATTGTAACTGATGTACCACAATTTTTTCTTCGGTGAAAATCCATGTAAACGAACTAAAATTACTTTTTTATTTTGTTATAATGGTTATTGCCCAGAATTTACAAGACTTACAAACTTTGTTTTTGTATGTTGGACATAGTTAAGGTTGAGTATCTTTCTGCAGTATGAAACAGAATATATTTAATTGTTGATTATCAAATAAATTATGAATGCCATTATCGTATCGTGCGTTTGTACAAACCATCTAATTAATATTTTATAAAACGTTTTACTGTTTATAGTATCTCTCATTTATTTTCTCTCAGTTTGTAAAATTTGAAATGCCACTTTTACTTGATTTTATGTATAATATATAAAGTATCTAATTAGAGAGCTTAATTTTAAAAATTTTAAGTGTATGAAATTACATTATTCTTGCAGTTTGATAATTTAACGCTACTAATTTAAAATATATTTACATATTTATATTTGAATTCTAAAGGTTACTTGATAATATGATCTGATTAAATTTATTTGACTTTTAGAGAAAAATAAAAAAATTCTCTTTTCACCTTTCTGTATTTTATAAACTGAACTAGCCTAAGTTATCAAAGGTTAAAGGGAAAACATTGAATTTTGAAAATGTAATAAGTGTTTAAAGTACTTGCTTCTAAAACGTGATGTCATTGTTAATAATAATTGAAATGCAAAATAGTTTTACTAATTTTAAACTGTTGAGAAACACTGTTTTATATATATATATATATATATATATATATATATATATATATATATATATATATATATATATATGGGTCATTTTCAAAAAATTTGCCAAAACAACATTTCAAAATTTTCAAAATTAAAAATCATCAACTGTTTAATTTATTTTTGAATACATGCTTGGAAATACTTAATTTTTAAGGATACAGTGATATTTGAGCTTAATTTTTCCCACAACCGGATATATTTAACTTTGAAAGTAAATCTTTGAGCTTCAATGTCATGAGTGTTACCGGACAATGTGACTACATTTCTATAAAGTATGAAAGTGTTTATTTTTCCAAAATTGATACATTCCATTAATAACCAATTTCTCCTTTGACTATATAACATTAAACAAAAAAATAATTTAATAATTTTTTAATAAAAATGCACTATTCATTGTCATGAGTGTTATTCTGATATCATGTTTTACTGTCTATCACTATTGTAAATAAAATTTAAAAAAAGTTTCAAAATAATATTGTTATAAAAATACATTACTTTTAATCATTATACAAATTCTAGTACAGTTATTATGGATTTATTTAATTTTTTATAGTGTTTTAGAGCTCATTTACTAGGTAACACACATGACACAAATGGTAACACTTGTGACATAAATGGTAACACTTTGATAAAAAGAGAGAAAAGCATGTTATGCTTTTTCAAATACATCAGTTGGAAAGGGGAAACTGTAATAAACTCTGTTGCCTTTCATTACAAGTTGGGGGTTAGGCAAAATACTTATTATCTGATCAAATTCTACATATGAAATGTCCTCCTCCATTAATCGAAACAATATGCCATTTTCACCAGTTAATCTAAAAAAAGCAACCTTAAGCTCTCCATCCACAGTATCATACTCTTGGCAAACTCCAACATATTGGTAATGTCCTTTATTTGGGTTATCCCTAAAAACTTTAATTAGCACATAAGCACCAGGTTGAAGCTTAGATTCACAGCCACTAGCTCCTAGGTTGTTAAGATCAATGGAAGATATTGAAATGTCAACATCATCATCAGTGCTGTAAATTGGTGATCTTTTATGTTTTACTACTCCTTTGAGAACAATCTTTTTAAAAGATTGAAAACACTTGCAAAACTTTCCTAATGTCCATTCGTTTTTCATGCAGAAACATGACACATAACGGTAAAAAAATTCTTCTAAATTTGTAGTTAATAATTGGTGAATGGAATGAGTACCTTTGACTGTCATGAGATTGGATGATATTAGCTGAAAATAATTATCAACTTTGTCTTGAGGTATAAAAAATAGTTTCACTTTTAATCCTTGATTTTTTAACACATGGAACAATGTTTCAGCATCAGGTATGTGAGTACCATGTGCTACAATTTGATCTGCTGTTCGCTTTAATGTTGCCCCAATGCCATCAGCAGCTCCTTTGCCATGACCAGATTCAAAGAAAGACCACGTTGCTGCTTTAAATTCAAAATCAAAGATCTTTCTTGTAAAAAGATAGAATTTTTTTTTTTTTTTTGTCTGTACTGGGTAGAAGGCCCATCAGAAAAGAAATGAAGAATTTGTATATTTGGATAATCCTTTCTTAATAAATCTAAAACAGGTTCGAGATGAGCCCAGATGCCAGGTGGACCATGTTCATTGCTTGGGGAAATTGATGAGAAAGAGAGATGACTTTTATCCTTCATATATAACACTCCTGTATGAATAGCCACTTGATGTCGTGAAGCTCCAAAGTGGTAACTCTGGATCTCCTCATGCAGTTTGCAATTATAATTTTCTGAAAAGTCGATAATTATTGCAGCCTCAGTATCAGATAACTGCTCTTTGCATTCCTCAAAAGACTTGTTTTGATGTCTTAATTTATAAGAATGGGGTTTGAATGCTTTCATCTGGCTTTGGAAGGAATTATTCAATTCATTAACAGTTCCATGAAGTGTTACAACTTTTTGCACATTCACACAAAACAATGACTTTTTTCCATCCTTTATTTTATCTTTCTTCTTTTACTTTGCTCCATTTTTTCCAGGTTGTACTACTGTTCAGATCTTCAACTGATACTGGGATTTTATTGTAAATACAATTCTTACATATACTAAACATGCAGTTAAAGTTGTTTTTATCATAAGCTAAGAATGATGTCAATACATGCAGGTTTACAGTAGGCAGAACTTTCAGATGGCGTAGCTTGCAAGCCATGAACTCTAAATTTGTATGTTTCACACACCTACAAGTGTCTCTGTCATCATCGGTTGGCTTCAGAACATAAAATGGTCTGCATTTTGTAAACAAAGTGTATGACACAGGTTCGGAAGTTATTTTTTCATCACAGAATTTTTTATACAACACTCATGGAATCTAACAAAAACCTCTTTTGCATCTTTAATTTATTTTTGGTTCAAGTTTCCTTCTTTCCTGCAGTAGCATGACTTACATCATCATGTAAAAAAAAACTGTACTATTTTCTCATATTTTTCTTTGATTTCTTTAGCCTTTACCACAGTAATACGTTTTTTATATTTTAATCCAATTGCGTGAGCTGCTTTACTTTGCATTTTATATTTCTGGCATAACTTTGATGACATAATTCTCCCAATCATTCTCTTATCACTATATATAGATGTTTATGTTTGTGTATAATGTTGTTGCTGTTGTGTACTATTCAAATAACTTTAGCTTTCTTTTGGGAGGAGTTGCAAACGTTATAGGCTTCCAGGTCTAGTTTAAATTTAGTACCTTTACACTTATACAACTGTGTTGAAATATTTGTTTTTCATAATATATGAAAAAAGTATGGAGGAATGATGATTTTTTTTGTCTTATAATATGGAAATTTAATATTATAATATGTTAAGTCATGAGTAGTTGACAAAATATTTATTGTTCAGGAGGTACTGAATAAAAAATAAATATGTAAAATTAATCATCATCGTCATCATCAGGTGCACAGCCTGGTATAGGCCTAGGTTTTCTGCAGGAGCTCCAAATAATAATCTTAATGTCTAGTTTAATAAATTTTATTGGGAGGGAGGGATGAGTATATTGTACATTTTGCTTTTAAGTAGCTTTGCAATTTATTGTATTTTATTAACATAATTTATTGTTAACATGACAGCAACCACACATTAGCCAGCATTGTTTGTCATTTCCATTTCAGAAAGTCAGTAAATGATACATTTGTTAAAATGTGAAAAAAAATGTGCTGTTGATTAGGTTGTATTTTACAAGATGTAGGAGTCTTAAGTTGGAAATTATTTATCAATATAAGGTCTGTGAGTTTGAGACTTTCCATATACCAAATTCTCTAATGATATTTAGGAAGAGAACTGCTAGTCAAGATTTATGTGAACTGATAGGAGGGCAGTGGAAATTTATGTAGTAATATGGTAAATTTGAGAGGTGGTACCATGGATTAAACCACCTTTATTAGTTTTTCCATCATTTGTGGGGAAATAAATAAGAATTGATAATGATTTTACATGGGAGAGGGTTATAAATTTAAACTTATACTAATGGGAGGATTAATAATTAAGTTGCTGAGATAATATCTTCAAACTTAGCTCCTTTTTTAAATTTGTTTATTAATTTATTTAAGAGATTTTTGTTGTCAGTTAAAATTTGTAAGTAATTAGTATGTAATATGTATCACTTAGAATTGGAGATATAATGCGAGAGCTTGAACTACCATTTAAGTGTAAGTGTATTTGATATCCCAGTTTTATGCACAATGGTGTGTATTGAAGATATAATTTTCATACAGAGCTACTTATTTGTGAAAAAAGAAATTAACTTAAAATGTAATACATCTTTAAGAAATCAGAAAGTATTACAAAATGGCATATCTCACTGGCACCTCTTAAAAAGCGCTCAAACGTCCAGTGGAATCTCAGCTATTGGTAAGACTAATCTATTTGCTTTTAGTACAGAGTATTTCCTGAGATTTTTTTGGATTTCAATGAAAGGGGGGAAATGGGATCTAATCCGTACAATCTTCACATAAATGTTTTGTTTCATAAATTATGGAGGCACCAGAAAAGAATTTCTGAAGCTAAATCCCGAAGGCTAGCTCCAAGAATAATCACTTTTACAAATAACGTCTAGAGGTTGTCCAAAATAATGGAAACACCTTGTAGTATTACGCTCTTAATACGGTGCTGGAGTATATTTGGCATTTAAAACTGCTTGAATTCTCCTTGAAACGGACGAAAGTCTTGAATGGTGGTAAGTTGTATGTTACACCATTCTTCAGGGGAAAACTGCTCTGTTACCTTGAGAGATGCAGGAGGAAAACGAGATTTCATTCTGTTTTCTTATTCAGTCCACAGTGGCTCAATGTTGTTTAAATATGGTGATTGTTCAGGCCGGGGCAGGTGTCCAACTTTATCATCAGGGTTACTCAAACCATGATCTACCAATTCCAGCTCTGTCAATAAGGGCGCTATTATCTTGAAAGATGTAATCTACAGAAAATAATGTGAGCGCCTTTAAATAGACATATTTATCCAAAATGTTTAAATAGTCCCTGCTAGTTATCTTTCGTCCTAAAGTGATAATGAGACCTGCTGAAAACCACGATATGACTGCCCAAAGCATGACGGGGCCTCAACTATGCTTTACGGTTGGAAGGAGATATTTTCAGTTGTGATGTTCTGCCGGTAAACACGTCCCGAGGTAGGGAATAGAGTGAAGGTTGATTCATCTGAAAAAAAAAAAAAAAAAAAAGTTTCCATTGACCTGTTCTAAGGCACCAAGTGAGACCCACCATGGCATGAAAGGAGACCTTCTAGGTTTCGATTCCCACCGGTGGGTCTGGGTATAGACCGCAGACGGCAGCTACTCCGCGGACGCACCTAAACAAGCCCCTGGCGCCCCCACCCCAGGGCCACAGAGATAGCAAGGGAAAAACGTGTATCGCTCCAATCTGCCGGCTAAAAAGGCCATTTAAGATGGATAAAAGGAGAATTTTGAATAGAACTAATTTAGTAGAAACATGCCGAAAATGGATGCTCGAGAGGCCTGAAAAAGAAAAACCCAACGGTGCGCAATTCCTTGTCTTTATGTTACTGGCACCACTGTAGTTTACTTTTTTTATTCATCTGTGACACGGAATTTTAGA
Source organism: Dolomedes plantarius (assembly GCA_907164885.2). Lineage (NCBI taxonomy): Eukaryota > Metazoa > Arthropoda > Arachnida > Araneae > Dolomedidae > Dolomedes > Dolomedes plantarius. The sequence continues at coordinate 33,948,884 of OU015501.1, forward strand.
AAAGCAGTTCTGTTGTAAATATTTTGATTATACAGTTCCCACCTCACTGTATGAGTCAAGACTGTATGGGTTCTGTGCATGCGTATTAAGCACAGCATTCATCTTTGTCTCGGTGATCTTTTTGTTTGAGATAACAGTCACCTTTAATGTCATCCCGTCTCTAAACGATTAGCTAGCTAAACGACTCCACGAAAATAAAAAAAAAAGTAGTGGCGATTTGTGCAATTAGCTCTTTAATCAGCAGGAATGAAATTCACTTTTTTAAGCGTAGTGTTATTTATGACAACTCCTGTATTTAAGAATTTTATGGGAAACTAAAAGATTTTGTGTAAAATGACCAATTAATAACGGTAAGTCGTTTGACACCTCGCTTATTCTTCCATGAAATATCTGAAGACCGGCGCTGCGTAGCAATTACTGCAAACTCAGCCGAGGGTTGATTTCCCCTTTTCAGTTTAAGTTTCATATAGGCCTGGGTGCCGGACGAACAGTACAGATCTGCCGACCAGTTTGGGCAACCCTAATTAATAACGGTAAAAAGAAAATTGTTTGAATTTCAAAAGTGATATGAGTTGGAAGGGGGAACTCGGGTAATTTAAATCATATTCAGGGGTTGGTCAACAAAACTGGAAATTTATTCCCCCCCCCCCTTCCTAAATTTTATTACCATTTCACATTCCCTGTGCTGTAACTCCTTTGTGGAGCCTCAATTGTAAGGCAAGAATTATATAAAGTAAATATCTTAAAACTATAAAAACGTTGATTTCTGAGTCTTCTGCTGTGCTCCCCTTAAATGTGCCTTATTTCACGGAATTGCAATGATGGAACAAAGCAGAGGGAATTAGGATAAAAATCATCAAAGACGTAGCCAGACAGTGGCATAGCGAGAGGAGGGCAAGGGGGGTCTATCATGCCCTGGGCGCCAATCGCAGAGGGGCGCCAAATGGTCCCAAAGTAACTAATTCTATATATTTATTACTATATGTTTTTTGGAGGGGGAGAGTGCCAAAAAGGTATCGTGCCCCGGGCGCCAATTATGCTCGATGCAGTTGAACATCTCGCCTGGCCCCCTCAGTCTCCGGACTTGAATATTATTGAACATTTATGGCAATATTTGAAGTCCAAACTTCGTTCCCGATTTCCACCTCCATCTGGACTTTCGGAATTAGAGACCGCTCTCTGCAGGAGGAATGGCTGAATATTCCTTTAAATATTGTCCATGACCTTTATGCATCTATCCCACGTCGCATTAAATCTGTACTTCAGTCAAAGGGTGGTCCAACCCCCTATCAATATAGATTTTCCATTATTTCACAGGTGTTCGTATTATTTTGTCCACCATCTGTAGATCTTATATCCGCTTTGTGATGTTATATGGCAAGCGAGGTAATTAGCCTAGTAAGTCAACCCTATTTGATTAAGCTAGATCGTGTCCAGAATGCTCTCTTTAGAAGTACTATTTCAGTGTTAATTTTTATCACCTTCCTCCCAGAAAGAAATTCTGGTTGTGCGACTAGATTGAGGCGTCAAAATTATATGAGCATGTCCCGCTAGTGTATGTGAAGAAGCTGTCGAGTTTTTCTTTTAATTAAGAGCCACGGTATCCAGGGTCATGTCATCATATTACCTAGAGGATGAAACAAATTCAATGCGAAATTGCCTGAATAACTGGTAACGCTCTGTGCAGGACTTAGTTTGGAAGCTCTGTATGGCCAAGAGGACAACCACGGGCAAGTTGCGAAATGGTAGGTTACATCAGTGTTTTTATCATCATAATAGATATCAGACACCACTTCCTGATTTCCTTAAATATATTCTAGTTGAGCTACTGTGTGTGGCAGGAGTGGAATGCTCTGCCGTTGCTCAATTTCAGCAGTAAGAAAATGTATGAAACATATTCTGCACTCCCTGCTTTGTGGAAACTTCCGACATAAAATAAGTAGTATTAATAAATATACAATTCGCAGGAAGTGCAAACACACTGATATTCCTGTCTGGCATTCAGTGGTACTATCAAAATGAAGCTGTGCGAGCAGTTGTGGCTTGATTCGATGTTCTGGACAAAGCTTTACAACATTCTGAGGAAACTACCATGAGAAGTGGGTAAAAGGCCAGATTGTTGTCAATCCATATCACAATGTTTGAGCTTATTTTTACTTTGATTTTACTGAGTATACTGACGGAGTGCATAATACTGTCTTCAGTCAGTCTACTCCGATTGTGATGCAGTGCCATCACTTGTTACAGTGGACAAGTTTCAATGAATGCTGAAAGGTAAAATACTACCTTTCAACAGTTATGGACTCAAGTCGTAACAGCAGGGCCCGATTTAGAAAATTCATGACTATAGGCCCAACTCGGGTTGGGGCCCCCCTAACACTCATGTGGGCGTAAAATTTCCAAAATTGACATACACACACAAAAATAAAAAAAATCATGAATCATTGGGAAAGTACCATTTTACAAAGAATTGACTATTTGAAGTGTAGAGGCCTAGAACATTATCAAATAACAAAAAGCAATACACCATAGTATCATTATTAAAACACAAATACAGAGGCTGTTCACACATTTTTTAGACGATGTATGTTGTATTCACAAAACTAAATTACATAAAATTCTTGTGTTTTAAATGTTCTATTTGACATCCCTTATTCTGAACTATCTTTCGACACCGCAATTTCCAGGATAATAATGCCTTTTGAAGTGTCAGAAGAGGTATTCTATCCCATTCCTCCTGAACAGCTTTCTAGAGTCCTGTAAGGGTTTTGGGACGACGTTTGGATAATGCAGATTTTAAAAGTCCGAAAGCACAAAAATCCATAGGTGATACATCGGGAGATTTAGTAGGGAAATCAGTGAAGGGACAACCATGATCTTGATACCAGTTTTTTGTTCCATTTCTTTTAGGAAATTTACAGTGGATTTTGGTATGTGACTGCTAGCTTTGTCCTGATGGAGTTTCACAGATTGATGGCACTGTGGGTAAAGCGATGGTATTTCATTCAGATTGGCGATAAAATATGTTCCTGATAGTATTTGGAGTTAATCTTGACATTTTTTTCCACTCTCTTTATTTTTAACTTGCCATTATAAGAAAAACGAGCAACAATCATGAATCCCTTAGTAAAACTTTCTTTCGATTCTTTGAACCATGTACTTAAATTTTTTTCTCCCCTTTTATGATAACAAATGGCTCTTTTTTTGTTGCAATCATTTAAATACACCCATGATTCATCTATTGTGACAATTGTTTTCCATTTTTCTTTGGATAAGTGTTAGTCATATAGAATTCTGCAGCGTGTCCTGCGTTCAGCGATATGATTTGGAAGAAGACGATGCACATTGCGTTTTTTCGCTTTCTTAAGATTTACATCAACGTTTATCATTTTGTTTACAGTGGACACCGAGCATTTTAATGATTTTGCAACTGTCCTTTGACTAGGGGGATTTTCTTTTAACATTAAACAACGTACCTTTGCAATAGTCGAAGATGTCAGTTTTTTCCTTGGATACTTGTTTGGAATTTTTGTCCCACTTGAGGCTCCAATTTGACGTTTTTTTCCTTTCTTGTTGACGATATTCCCTATCGACGCTTTAGATATCACAAAACCATGACTCTCACATCGTTTTTGGATAACGGAGTATGCATATTTCTCTTCGGAAAGAGCATAAATGTAGCCTTCGAACCACTGCTTTGTTAAAAACGCCATTTTGAATAAAAACAAAACTTTCAAGACGCAGACGATAATTTTGACTTTTAAAAACATAGTACAATTGCAATTATTTCTTTTGCAGCAAACGATTTTTTATTACCACTTACCAAAATCGTCTAAAAAATGTGCGAACAGCCTCTGTACAATGCAACCAGAAAAACTTATTAATCCCTTATATACACTATACCATACATATGATGAACCAATCAATAGTAATCAGACCATTAATAATATTAATCAATAATCCTTTAAACCTCATAATTCACTTTTCACAAATTAGAAAATAAATAAAATCAAGTGCACTTACCTCTTATGTAAATTTGATGAATAGACAAAACTAATCATTAAAAACTGCTTTATTTTATGTGTATTTGTAATCATTTTAAGCAAAATAATATATATATATATATATATATATATTATGTACACCTGCAAATACTTTACATCAATTTTTTTCTGGATTTATTGCTTAAAAATAATTTAAAATATCTTTAAACAGAAGACCTTTAGTTATATCGTTCTCCATGGTAAGAAGAGCTAACCCAGAGAGTCTGTCATCAGACATACTGGCTCTTAGTCTTTTTATGCATTTCATTGCAGAAAATGATCGTTCCCCAGAGCAGTTTGATACAGGAATACACACAAATATCCTAAGTTCAACTTCCACATTAGGATACGTATGCTCAATATGCAAAGATCTTATCATCTGCAGTATCTCTGTAGCATTTGAAACGCTGGGCATAAAATCACTAAACTGGAAGAATTCCTTTATAAATTCTTCATCAATATCATCAGAGTAAACTTCTTGACAGCTCCACAAAGCTGAGTTTTAGGTAAATTACCTCTATTTGATAAAAAACCAAATCTGTTTTGTAATGTATGATATTCCCTCTTTCTTTCATTTAAGTTGAAAATCAGACTGTCACATATAACATACTGTTACTGTAACAGAGATGGATTTGCAGTCTGAAACCATTCTTTTTTTACAAATACCGCGGGAGATGCTCCCATGGCGGACCATGATTAACAGCCATTTCAGTCGGTCAACTCATGTTACTGCTCACACAATGGAGAAATTATATGGAGGATTTTATTAATTTCATCTTTCAGAATTTGGAATTTAAGACTTTTTAATTTTTTGTAAACTATCCATGATACAAGGCCAAAAAGCATTTTTAAGGATTAAAAATACTGAAAGAACAAATATGATATGACAAAGAAAACAACACAATGAAAAATTATGCATCACCTGATTCAAGGATTAATATCTTTCAAAACATGGACTAAGAATTTGTAGTAGTCTAAAAGTAAAGACTGCAAAATGGAAAATATTATACAAATTTTTGTACATTCATACTAGCAAGTTAACATATTTCCAGACTGGAATAAATAACCTACAAGTTTGACATATTAAATACTTTTATTTCATTTTTTCTCTAATATAGCATTACACAGAAGATAACATTTTGCTAAAATTATTAAAATTCTTTCCAGCAGTAACTTGAGTTGAATCACTTTCATTTTGGTAGTAACTTCTGTATGTAAATGTTGATTCTAAGCTAGCAAGTTTATCTTGAAATAGAACAAATATATAATTTCAATTTCAGAGATATTCCAGCAAGCCAAGTATTCATTTTCTTTCATCATGTTTATAGTTAAATGCAGTGCTAAAAAATGTATACAACACTGTATAATATAAATAAATAAAAACAATATCTTTGAAGACACTATGTTGCCCAATGATTAGAAGAATAAAGCTATATTAATGACATATATACTACTTAAATATAAGACAAAACATTTACAAGGTATATAAAATATTAATAGTATGAGTTCTGCTGACAAAGCAAGCAAGTCCGTCTTGAAATAAGGAAACAGTATAAAACTCTTATTTCAGAGACATTCCAACTAGCCAATGTAGACTACATGTGTGGTTAACTTCCATTCACAGATCAGGCTCAACTCATGTTAGCATGCATTTTGTATGTTTCAATATAGTAAGAACTGAATTTTTAGTGCCTTCTCTTCACTTTCAGAAATAAAGATATCTAAACTTTTTAACGGTATTAAATCAATAGCATATCCTTGTACAGTGAATAATGGCTTATTCAAATTACTATGAGCTATGGAAGGAGTAAAAGATTCACCTGTATTAGAAATTGGGGCAGAAGATTCAGGTAACACCTGAGGAAAGCTACACAATTTCTGCCGCTTTAAAGGCTGATATCCAGGAGTTCTTATCTCATTTTCTTCACACTTTTGATTATCAAGAATTTTGTCTAATTTTCGTTTTTTACTTGTTCTATAAAAATTCACTTTAGAAGCCCTTTCATTTGGTGCAAGTTTTAAACTTGTTTTAAAGGAGCTGGTAGGCTCATTACAATTTAAAATCCCTTTACAAGAAGACACTAATGTTTTTAAAGTGGAATTAACATGTTTTAGCATTACATTTTGAACTTTAGGCTCTTTAACTAAATTTAATAATTCATAGACAAGGTTTTCACAATCTTTAATTCTGGATTCTGTTGTACGGGGCTTAGGATAATCTACACAATTCAAAACTACTTCATTATTTTTACAACTATCATTTCCATTATCAGTAATATATCCACTTATTTTAAATTCTCTTTTAATTACAGAATGTACTTTATGTATATGCTTACAAAGCATGTTCATATCAGGACAATTGCACTCATGTAAGTGGCTACATAATGAAATGCAAGACATTTCTGGACACCTATAATAACAAAAATCAGAAGTACAAAATTCACTATTTTTTTTAACATTATAACTTTTGCCTAAAATGCTTTGTGATGAAACTAACCATTCATCCTGAGATATTTTTGTTATAGCATTATCTTGAATTCTCATTCCCTTAGTATGATTTTTATGACAAAAGGAAGTAAATTCTTTATTAGGAACTCCAGTTAAGATTTTATATTTATAACTAAAAAATGTATTCTTTTCAATGGTTAAAAGAGTAGCAATAAGTTTATCTACACGACGATTAAATTTCCTACAAAAGTTTGTTTTTAACTTATTGTGAAATGATTCACAATACATGTTTGAATTAGTGAAAGCATGGTAAAAGTTCCTATATGAAAAAGCCCAAATTTTAACCCTATTTAAATAATTTTGTTTGAAATAATCAATAAATAAACTGCACTTAGAATTATAAAACTCAATAAAGGAATTAAGAAGGGAATGGAATTTAAGTTTACAGTTTTCATTTAACAGCTCGGATAATTTAGATTGCATTTCATTATGCAGCTTCTTATCCTTCACCTTACTATTAAGCTGACGAGTCCAACTCTGACGAACATGCCATGAGCATAAGAAGTGTTTGATTTCAGGGCCAAAAACTTGAGAAAAAGCAGGAAATGTAACCTTATCATCATCTGTCATAAGGCAATTAACAAAAAGGTTAGGTGTTTTATTCTTAAGACTTTCAAACAAACATATTGTCTCTAGATCTAAATAATTTGTAATGAAATGTGCTACCGGGTATCCAAAACCAAACTCATCTGGAACAATTAGAGTAATAACATAAAAACCATACTGGTTAGTCTGATGTGTTGAGTCTATGCAAAGAATTTTAGCTGATCCTTTAATCATCATAATTTTTTTGTTCGTGAGTTTGAATTCCTAAAACAAAAGAATCTTTACTATTTTTTGAGTTATCAAGATGACATGGACCACACACAGTCAAACCTCCTTGAGGCTTATAAATTAAAACAGGATTATACTGCTCTGATTGCAATCTATTAACTAAAGATGCTACAGAGACAGCATCATTTTCTGGGAATAATGTTTTATTCATATAATTAGAATATGCAGAAATAGCCTTTCTAGAAATAAAAGTTTCCTTGACTGGAAAGACATCCCTATTTTCCCTTCCTCCACCATCATCTTGTAACAGCTCCCTTATCTTCTGACATGGTATTGATAGGCTTAGGCACGTTTTTATTAAGTTGCGTGTTTTAGGTTTTATTTGGTGATATTTGCAATTGTCAAAGCTCAGTTTATGATTATGCTGAGGATAATAGACAACATTCATAGAACCATTTTCCTTTTCACAGGCGTAAATTCTTACTGGACATTTAATATTTTGTGGAATAATACCTTTTATATTTTTGCGACTACTTTTAGGGATTTTATTTGGAACATTTACAGACAACTGACATGAATAATAATGATATATCTTATTCTTGTAAACTTTACTTCCAGTTAACTTTCTAAATGATGTAAATGTAGAAGTACCTATCTCCAACCAGTCTGAAAATCTTATTACAGAATCAAATGTTAGATGTTTAACATACTTAATATTGTGCACCATAAACAGGTGCTTATTTAAATTGAACACATCCTCAAAATTTACATTGCATTCAAGAAATATGCAACTAAAAACTGGTGGCCTATCATGACTCGTGCAATTTGGTTTATGACTAAAGAAGCTAACCTTATTTTAAAAAGTTAAATTGCAAAAACTACACTTGCGAGGATAAGAATAGTCATTCTTTGTAGCTATTATATTATAACAAGATTTTTTTATGAGTAAATAGTGATTGGCGGCAACTAAATATTTTGTGGCACACATTACATTCCCGTTTAATTACCCTCTCTACAGCTGAATTATTATCACTCACATTTATTACACAACGTTTCTTGTGATGACTAAAAGATGATTTACTTTTATAAATTTTTTTACAAACAACACACTGACGAGGATACGATACTAGCAAATGTTTCCCATTATTCTCAGCAACATCCTCCAAACTGCAGTCAATACCTAACATTGTTTTTGACATATTAGGGATAATAATGCTGTAATTAAACAGAATGCAATCAATACACCAATTAAAAAATAATAATGTAGAATATGAAAGGAAAACACAATTCAGAATTCAATGCAACTGCTAGGTAATACATTAGGTTACAATATTTTCAGTTTTAATCTAAATGCAAATCACAGAGTAAAATATGATAAAATTATAACTTAATATCACTGCACTCTTAAAATAAAGTCTCTACATTTACAGAAACAAAGAAATACTTACAAGAGCTAATAATTAAGAGGTAATAAACAGTCTCTACATTTACAGAAACAAAGAAATACTTACAAGTGCTAATATTTAAGAGGTAATAAACAATCTCTACATTTACAGAAACAAAGAAATACTTACAAGTGCTAATAATTAAGAGATAAAATTAGTAATCAACCACACGTGCACTCAGCAGCCAAAGCCACGAGGAAACAAAATGTGACGACACTGGCGTTCAACCTGACTGTCCACGGTCACATGTTCTAAAGTTGACTTGACCAGCGTAAACATCCACGAATTTGGCGTGAAACCAGCGAAACGTGTTTGGCGCCAACGCCAACTGCGTCACGTGATCACAGTTGAGTCTTAGCGTAAACATCTCTTCCTACGTTATGTAAAACTCCCTAGGAAACTGTCGTAATCCGGAGGAAAGAAATTCCCGCTGCTAATGATGAATTTCCTGTTAGGCGGGAAACCAAACCTGAGCCATGTTTTTTTTTTAATGGCGGAAGGGTACAAAGATACCCTCAACGAAATGTACAACCTAGTCAAAATTCAATATCCCAAATCAATTTCATGAAACTTTGTCAAAATCTTATCTGAAAACATTACTGCAATTGGATTAATATCGGACCTTTCAAAATTACTTAATTTACTTACGCATTGAATTTTTTTGGAAAAAAAATCCCAAAACCGAACGGCCACTTAAAAATTAAAAATTTATGTTCCGATCTTAATATTTCAAATCTTACCCAGTCCATTAATTGTTCACAGGTTAATTCTGATAGTGTTATTCTGATAGTGTGGTTTCTGATAGTGTTTAACATTTTTCCTTTATTTTTCTGTTCCATGCGAGGCAGTTTCCTCTTATTGAAGTTCCACACTTGATACCCTATCAGGGAATGCTGGTGTGGGGCGTTCGTTTTTGCTTCCCATGCTTCAGTCCTCGGTTCGATCCTGCAAAGTGCAGTTCTGTTATCTGTACTCACGGATGTTCAAACCTGCCAATTTAATTTATTAAATATAACTTACTTATTATTTTAAACTTAATTGCCTTAATTTTTATTTCTAACATTTATTTAAACTAATTTTTTGGCCTTTTTTTTCTTATTGTAAATATTATTTCTCGTATCCTGATTCAATTACAAAAAAAAACAATGTAATATATATTCTTCAATGTACGTACTGAGGATAAAGG